>LR749524.1:2009431-2032136 GCA_902729485.2 Mus minutoides
GAGAATTACAGTGTAGCCTGCAGGCATAAGGGAGAGAAATGAGTAGGCAATACTTCACTTCTTGAAGCCAAGATAGTAGTTTTCCAGCCATCTGATGCATGGTGGTGGGGGTGGGGTAGAATATTAACCAAGCCAACAAATGCACAGGCTAAGAAACTAATACATTGTTTTGACAGTATTTAAAAAACCCATATTTCATTAATGATATATCACCAAGTACAAGAGAAGCTTTAAATTCTGTATGTATTTTAAAGACACAATATTTTCATGTTACAATATTATTTATTCAAATGTAAGCCATCATAAATGAATGGATAAGTCTCATTTTATAAGTACACAGAACAGTGATCAATGTCAATAGTGATCAGCTACTGCCTCAGTTTTCCAGTGATAAACTCAATTTCTGAAAAGAGGCAATCAAAATGACCATTTCCAATATGAAATGAAGAATCCTTCACTGAACTCTTATTAGAAGACTGAGTTTTTGCTAAGTGATAGGGTGCTGTGTTTGTTTGTTTGTTTGTTTGTTTGTTTGTTTTTAATGTAGTTGACCAAGGGCTAAGAAAGCATCTTTAAGGCATGGGAAAACTAAGATGGTCATAAGTTTTCCGCAAAGGCCTATCTGTAGAGCTGGGCCTTCACAGTGTGATTCTGGAGTTTGTGAGGAGTGCTTAGGACGCTGCACATGCCAGATCTCCTTATTGATGAAAATGGCTAAAAATTCAGGACCAACAGAAACCCATGGTGAACACAGAGGTCTGCATTATTTACAGCTACCTGCTTTCTATCCTGCGATGTTGGTCAGGTGGATGTGTACAGAGCTTTCCTCTTATGCTTCACTGAATGTTCACAGAGTGACACGATGGGTAACTGTGCTCTCATCCTCCACAGCAAAGTCACCCACATGAACAAAGCCTGTTTGGAGTCTTTTTGCTCAAAGGTCCCAAATCCCAGGTGAGGATTGTTCTTGCTATGTTGTCACTAAGGCAAATTTGACAGGATGCCATAGATTCCACAGGAGTTTATCAAGCACAGTGTGTGCTGAATAGTAGTCAAGGCTCAGAAAGTAAAATGATGAGAAAACAAAGGTTTTTCCTTCCGGATGCTTTGGGACTGACAGCACCCAGGTAAGTCACATAGTCTTAGTCTCTCTAATTTTTTTTTTTCATTTGTACTTGTAGGGAAATTAATAGCAATGACAGAATTAACCTTGAGTATAGAAGATGACAGAAAATGATTTAATTATTTGTGAGAGTCCTGGCTTCCTGTTATTGAGATGGGCAGTAGGCAATTACAGCAGGATATAATTTGGGTTTTGTATAATACAATATAAAACGGATCCAAATGGATGTAATTAAGTGTAGGATATTGACTAGCCAATCCACTTAAGTGAATATTATTGAATAAATGTAATTGTGAATTATTGCAATTTCTAATAGTTTCTGACATTTTGAGTACTTTCATTGTGTGCCCATGAAATATTTACAAGATTATCCCAATTAGCGTATAAATAATAGCAAATTTCAAATATGGTTTGGCAGCTACTTTTAAAGAAAAATCCCATATAGAGTCTGTTGTTTAAATGATATAAAAGTTGAAATTGTTTAGATAGTGTTTGTTTCTAGTACAAACAGTGTAACTAACCCGCAGACAGTGATAAACAGGAAGGACTGACCAACATTGCCTCATCTACTGAAAATTGATTTTTCTAAAGTTTGAGTTTAGAAAACACAGAACAACTTTTTATTTTAGAGGGATTCATTTCACACAAATGGATTTTTAATAAAATCTTCAGTTATTTCCTAATGTGGATTTACTGGTCAGTTCCTGTTTCTTGTCTTCTTCATTGGTTTCTTTATCTTCCCTGAACAGTCTTAGCTGGAGGCAACCTCAGAATTGCAGAACATCAGCATATGCTTCCCTTTAAGGGAAGATGAGGGTTGAGGGCTTCTGGGAAGAATGAGAATCTTCCAAAGTATGGGGACTAGGGAACAACTGGGCCTTGAAATCATAAAAGCTTTCCTTCAAAATCACAAATTAAAAGTTGAAAATAACTCAGGTTTCAGAAACCTATCATTTAAAAATGCAATTAAAGTCTACAAAGCAAGGCCCTAAGTTATGACACTCATTGTCTAAAGCTGCCAAAGAACTCCAAACAAGATTTCATAATTCTATGCAACTATTTTTCAATCCTTCAATTTTCTGAAGGTTTCTTGATACATAAAAAACAGCCATTGTTTAATTACACTGCGATAGTCTCCAGTTTAGATGCCAGTGTCCCAGTTTTTAAGGTTGACTGTAGAGCTTCATGCTCAACGGGATTATCTAAATTGAAAAACAGGGAGTTTAAAGGGAACTCTATGGTGGCCATGGTCAGAGAGGCAGGACAGTCAGTGGTACTCAGGTCCTGTTGCTTTTGAGGTGGCCAAGCCATTGTTGAATGAAGATATCCTCAGGTCTATTCTCTGATACCACCTTCTCCCTGGATCTCTCCAGAGCTATGATTCTTCCCTTTTTAGGACAAAAGCACTTGGGATATTTCCACAGAAAAGGACTTCAGTTTGACTTTATTTGCATATTTGAATGAAATATGATCTCTTCCCCAACCCTCCCAAAGCTTCAGTTATTTAGGATTTGAGCACCAAGAGTTTACTCATGAGCTCTTGCAATTTCCTAGCACCTTGTTCTTCCTGCTTTGTAGGTGATCTCTTTTCAACTCATTCTAAGCTGCCACAGCACACATTTCTCTCCCTCTGAATGACAAAGCACACACTCTGCTTCCTGTTAGACATCTCCCTCTGGATTTGACATGTCATAAATGGATGTCTTCACCTTCCACGGTATCTGAGCTCCACAATCTTAACATTGTCAACCTGTATTTGTATTTTGGCATTAACCACCATCAACACAGTCATCTAGAAATCTGAGTGTTATCATTCTCTCACTGTGTCCCTCTATGTTTATATCAGTTCTACTTAGTTTCATATGGATGTGTTAGATTTGCTCATTCCCATAGTCACTACAGGGAATTTCAGATTAATTATAACGTCTTCACTGCATTCACCATAGCATTCTAAATCATTTCATACTTTCTAATCTTACTTTCTTCAAATCTATTCTCAACCCTGGAGTCGATATCATAATTTAAAATTCAACTCTGGAGATCTTACAGAGACCTGTGATCCTGACTCTATGTGAGATGTATAGCCCAAACTCATCATGCATGAGTGCATTTCAGTCCATGTGGGGCAAGCAGATGTCCAGATGGACAATGCCTGCTGGGAGCTCTATTGTCTGGAACATGGGATTCAACCTGATGGGCACATGCCCAAAGATAAGACTGTTGAGGGGACGATGCCTTCACCACCTTCTTCTGTGAAACTGGAGCTGGAAAACATGTGCTTCGGGTGGTCTTTGTGGAGCTGGAGCCTACTATAATTGATGAGATCCTAAATGGCCCATACAGCCAGTTCTTCCACCCAGAGCAGCTTTTCACTGGGAAAGAATATGTGGCCAACAACTATGCCCATGATCACTATACTGTTAGCAAGGAGATCATCAACCCAATGCTGGACCATATCTGCAAGCTGTCTGATCAGTGCACAGGACTTCAGGGCTTCGTAGTATTCCACAGCTTTGGAGGGGGCACTGGCCCTGGCTTCACCTCTCTGCTGTTGGAGTGGCTTTCTGTTGATTACAGCAAGAATTTCAAGCTGGAATTCTCCATCTACCCAGCCCCACAAGTTTTCCTGGCTGTAGAGGTATCCAATAACTCCATCCTGACCACCTATACCACCCTGGAATACTAACTGTGCCTTCATGGTAGACAATGAGGCCAATTATGATATCTGCTGCCGTAACCTGAATATTGTGTGCCCATCCTCATCTGCCTCATCAGCCAAAATGTCTCCTCCATCACAGCTTCCTTACACTTTGATGGGGCCTTCAATGTGGACCTGACAGAGTTCCAGACCAACCTGGTGCCTTACCCTAGCATCCACTTCCCCTTGGCTACCTATGCCCCAGTCTTTTCTGCAGAGAAGACCTACTATGAGCATCTCTCAGTGACAGAGATCACCAATGCCTGTTTTGAGCCTGCCAACAAGATGGTGAAATGTGACCCTCGGCATGGCAAGTATATGGCCTGCTGCCTGCTGTACAATGGAAATGTGGTGCCCAAGGATGTTAATGCTGCCATTGTTGCCATCAAGACAAAGCACAGCATCCAGTTTGTAGACTGGTGCCCCATAGGCTTCAAGGTTGGTATCAACTACCAGCCACCCACTGTGGTGCCTGGGAGTGACCTGGGCAAGGTGCAGCATGCAGTGTGCATGCTGAGCAACACAACCGCCATTGCTGAAGCCTGAGCCCATCTAGACCACAAGTTTGACTTGATGTATGCCAAGAGGGCTTTTGTACACTGGTATGTGGGTGAAGGAATGAAGGAGGGGGAGTACTTTGAGGCTCGAGAGGATATGGCTGCCATGGAAAAAGATTATGAGGAAGTAGGTGTCAACTCCTATGAGGACGAGGGTGTGGGAGAAGAATAGACAGCTACTTGGAGCCTGTTCACTGTGTTTATTACAAAATCCTTTTGAAATAAACAGTCTTTCTGCATGGTAATAAATAAATAAATAAATAAATAAATAAATAAATAAATAAAATTCAACTCTGATTATGTCACTCATTTTCCTGATTAAAATATTTCAGTGGCAACCTGCATAACAGACTAGTGGTAATTTTAATACATTTTATCAATTACTTTAGAATTTCATACCGGCATACAATATATTTTGAACATAATCACTACCTAATCTTTCCCCACCCTCTTCCTAGATCTTCTCCCTACATCCCTACCTCTTCTCAGCCTCATGTCATTCTTCTTCTTTTTTTTTTTTTAATGACTTACAGAGTGCAATTGGACTATATACAAAGGGATAGGTGTCTACTCAGTAGAAAATGGTAGACCCACAGGAGGCACATCCTTAAGGAAAACTGATTTTCAGTTCTCTAGCAGCCATAAACTAGGGGTAGGTTCTTGATAACTCTGAGCTCCCTCCATCCTTGAATGTTGCCTGGCTTAGTCTTGTGCAGGATGGTAGGTAGTGCTGGTTAGTTCATGAGTTTGTCAGTCATGCCATGTCCAGAGCACAGTGTTTTGCCAGGATCCTCCCTGACCATTTACAATGAAAGAACTCCATTTATGGCAGAGTGCCTAATAGACAATCTTTTCACATGATTGAGAGTCTCTTAATTAATGACTATCCACCTCACAAAGTTCTCTGATCAGGTCTGAGAGCTCTGCTAAACTATGGTTATAGAAATAAGAATTTAGAGGGTAGTTTGATTCTATATACATTTAGCAAAATAGCAGTCAGTTGGTGCTTGGGATCTGTGAGCTTCCTAGTCACAAGGTTTTGCCCAGATATCCAGTACTAGATAGATATTTCAAAAAGCATTTTGTTACCATCATTGTATCCATAGACATAGCTTGCCATGGCAGTCATTATGGTAGTCCTCAGGGGTGCATTACGGGATGATTCTTCTTTCCCTATAGCCTTCTGGTACTATGAGACCTAGCCACCAGGAAAGAAACTTCCTGGTTAGTAGCAATTTGATTTGTCCTGTGACCAAAGTGTGTAGTGTCTTCTGCAATAGGGTCTTACCATCCATTTCTAGAAGAGAACAGCTGTGTAGCAGCTTCCCCTAAGGTTAAATAATGCCTCCATCATGGAGGCAAACTACCTAAGACAAAACATATAAAAGTGAAGGACATATCAGGGTAGCTATTAGAGGAGTTGAATCAATAGGTTGTTCTAACTGGGGATGGAACACTTCATCCTACAGGGACGTTCTGTTAAGACAGGAAGCAAACAATTCACATAGCTACATAAAGTCTCAGAAACCAACCATTAGGTCCCTTTAGGTTCCCCCCTCCCCCACCCCGCCATGAGTATATAAACAACTAAGACTACCGAGACTTACTCTTCAGACAACCTAGCCAAACAACCATGAAGAAGCAGACTTCTCCAGTCAAACTGCCTGGAAGCGGCTCAGACCAACTGAGCCACCTGGACAACTTGGTAAGCTGCCTACATACTGTTCTGTTTGCTCCAGGGTTCAGGTTTCATGAGCTGTCACCCATGAGAACTGTCTTCATGTAGCTGGCTTTGGGTAATTTCTGCTCCTGTAAATAACTTCTTACTCATATTCCTATAAGTAACTCTGATAAAATTCATTGCTTCACCAAATTGGGTATAGGTACAATCATTACTTTGGTTTCTTGTGCACTTGCTTTCTAAAGTGAGTAGGTATGTATATGTGTGTGTGTGCACATACATGTGACATGTCTTTGTAGGAAAAGTCTTTGCAAAGTCCCTGGGCCACCCTTGCTTTTGGTTTTTATTTGTCTATCTGTTTCTGAGGGGAGCAAGATTTCCTATTTAGGGTAACTTTAATTACACCCCCACCACACATACATGTGCACACACACACACACACACACACACACACATGCTTCCATGTGGCCTTTTCAAACATTCTTAGTTATTGTTCCCTCTAGCTCTTTTGCCCTACATTTTCTTTCCTTTCCCTACTTTCTCTTAATATCTAATCTCAATTCATCTCCTCTGTTCTGCTAGCACCCTTCAGTTTAGTTATTCATATGTAAAGTATGTCAGAAACAGCTCTTCCTGTTGAAGTAGTATAGGGTTAGAAGGCCTCTCTCAGGCTCACCTAACCATGCCTTTGTAGAAACTGAAAAACAGCTGCCCTGTAATCAGCACTTTAGAATCCATAATGTCTTATATGGATCAGTTTTTCCTACTCCAAACATTAGCATCTTATTGTGTTGAACTGTATCTGAATTATAGAGCCTGTATATAACTTTTTTGCTTGCTTAACCATTGTATTAGTCAGGGTTTCTATTCCTGCACAAACATCATGACCAAGAAGCAGTTGGGGAGGAAAGGGTTTATTCAGCTTACACTTCCATAAAGCTGTTCATCACCAAGGAAGTGAGGAGTGGAACTCAAGCAGGAGCTGATGCAGAAGCCATGGAGGGATGTTCCTTACTGGCTTGCTTCCCCTGGCTTGCTCAGCCTGCTCTCTTACAGAACCCAAGACTGCCAGCCCAGAGATGCTCCCACCCACAAGGGGCCTTTCCCCCTTGATCACTAATTGAGAAAATACCAATAGATACAGCTAGATCTCATGGAGGTACTTCCCCAACTGAAGTTCCTTTCTCTGTGATAACCCCAGCCTGTGTCAAATTGACACATAAAACCAGCCAGTACAACCATATACTTTCTTTCTTCTTCCATTTGGACCATGCCTATACATAGCAATAATCCTGTCAGCTAATTTCTCTACAACTGTGAAAATTCCTATTGTTTCTTACCTATTTTACAGCTCCTGCTTCCTCCTGTTTCTCTTGACATCTCCCTTTTTTATGCTCTCTCTCTCTCTCTCTCTCTCTCTCTCTCTCTGTGTATGATAAATTTCAAGAGATATGTATTTGAAAATATAGTATACCTCTGATCATTTGACTTGTTTTATATTTTAAATGCAAAATAATTTTCTTATTAATGTTTAATTTGGGGGCTTAGAAACATTATCTTTTAGATGCTGCAAAAAAAGTTCTAAAGTATTGAATGAGAATATTGACCTCCCATAAAAGGTGTCAAGCAGATAGCTACCATATTGACAGTCTGAGTATTTGAACCTCTTTCCCCTTGTGGTCTAAACTCATGTGCTAAAATCCCCAACCGAATGTTGATAATGGTTTACGAAGCGGGATCTTTGCTAAGTCTTCATGATTAGACTCAGTTATATCTTGGGTCCTGCAATTCGTAAGCACCACAGCTGTTAGAAATAAATGTCTTCTGTACATAAGTTTCCCAGTTCATGATATTTTACTACAGCAGCCTTAACAGAATTAGATGCAATTCTCCCACACCCTTGTGGACAATCTTAGTCAATAAGATTTAAGATGATTATTAGAGAATAATGTAAATTACACTATGAGACATGACCATTGCTCCTCCTCTGATTCCTTGGGTATTTTCCTTGAGCAGTTCAAATTATAAGGAGGTGCTTTAAAAGGGATACAGAGCTTCTCAATCATGCATACATGAATACAAAATGTGAATAACAATTCAATCATTAATTGGAAAAAAACTTGGAGAGTTATTCTGGAGAAAAAGAAAAAAAAAAAAAACTTAGCCAGAGTGACAGGGAGTTTGGTATGAGATTGTGCCTCCTACAAATGTCAGAGGGGCTACAACCATAAAATCTCACCAGCAAGCTGCCCAAACACAAGCTTAACAAGAAGGGTAGCAAATACACATGCTAATGTGGAAGGGTAAAAGCCCATGAGGCCTTGACAAATACCTACAGGCAACAGAGAGACAGTCTGGGTAGGGAGTTGGAAAGCAGGAGGGTTTAGAGCATTGGTTCTCAGTCTGTGGGTCACACTACCTATGGGGTTTGAACACCATTTCATGGGGATCACATACCAGATATCCTGCGTATCAGATTTACATCACTGTTCATAACAGTAGCAAAATTAAACAGTTATGCATTGACAATGAAATAATTTTATGGTCCAGAGTTAGTTACAACAACATGAGCTGACTTAAAGGGTTGCAGCATTAGAAAACCTAAGAACCACTGGTTTACCTGGAGGGAAGGAAGAGGAAATGATATAATCATAATTTTAATCATATTTTAGAATATTTGTTTCTCTTGGAAGAAAACATATTGTAAGTTCTTGTTTTTCTTTTGGAAAACATGTTACCATGGTTCCCCCCCCCCCACACCCCAGGGACTAGTGATATATTAAAATGAGGGCATGTTTAAACTTGAAATATCTATTTAAGATTCACAGAAAAGATAAGAGTATTCCTGTTGGAAAATGTCATGAAGTGAAAATTTATATTCTTATATAAAGAAAACATTGTTTGGGCCAATATAAAATTACTAGGTATTATTTTTATAACAAATTTGGTTGTGTTTACACTGTGTTTAAAAAACATGTCAGGAATGTGTTATCAACATTGACAGTGACTTCCATTATCACCTCTTCCAGGAAATAATGAGACAAATAAGCAAAGTAAAGACAGATGTCTGACCACAGGCTAACATCTGACATTCACCTGGCATAGGCCTTTATGTGATGATATTCAGAAACGTAGACCTCAGTATCTGTGTTCAGCATGCTGTTTGTAATCAGTTATGCAAAACATCTTTGGCTATAGTTTGCTCCCTTTGAAAATGACATTGAAATGTGATTGTTGTGGTGGTGGTAATGGTGGTAAGTTTTGGAAGAATGCTTTTCTGGAAGGAGTTTTTACTCTCAGGAACTCTGTTAGTTGCTGTGAGACGAGTCTTGTGTGAATGTCCTTTTCACATTACTGTCATATTCTCCTCTACCAGGGCGCTACTGACTGAGGACAGCTATTATGTCCACCGGAGGAAGAACACTTCAATCCATAGCACCCCGGCTCCATCAGACTGGGCCCAGAAAAATCCTGTGTTCTCCAAATAGCTGTTGGAAAGGGTTAAACCCAACAAGTGACAAGATCCAAAATGTGGTCATTGAGAGGCAGGAAATAGAAGGAACCAGAAGATAATAGAGTACATGAACTTCTACAGCCTTACCCATCAGGAAGCTGTTCTGAAGGTCATGATGGAGAATCTTGAAGAAGCCTCACAAAACTAATAGCAAACTGTGCTTCCTAAGAAGCTGGCTGGGTAGTGTAACATTGGGAACTGACTCTCCTGTCTCTCCAAATCCTGTCAGCTTTTGCTATAACTTATCCTATAGTACCCTCCACCACATAAAGTGTGAGAATGTAACTTTGCTTTATAAAACACATTGGCTAAGACCCTAGACTCATCATACGTTCATGATATCCCTAGAGCTCCATCTAAGTTACCTGTCTTATTGCCCACTCTCCATATTTCAATTACAGGTTGAAACTATGATCTGTTCACTCCCAGAACTCTGTCTCCATCCCTGGATGCTTCCCTGAAATAGCAGTCATACTATCTTCCTGTTAATGGCTATCACTACACAGCGAGTTCATAGGTATTGTCAACTCAATGTTCTCCACTTTGCCACAGATGAATCCACAAGCTAGACCAATCTGCTCTTGTTTTGCTCATTTTTCTTAGTAACTGGCACACCATGAATACGTTTTCAAAACCAGGGACCTTAAAATGATCTTAATGCACGCATCTCTCTTATCCCCACTCTGTGCATCCATTCTCTTGACCAGCCTTGGAAATTCTGCCTCTCTACACTTCATAAACTCCATTGCCACAGTTGTTCCTAGACATTTTCCACACCTCTACAGTCTCAATTCACCCTGCTTAGTTCTTCTCTTTGGAAGAACAATCTCAATGTGTTTGTTGTTAATTTTGTCTAAGGTACATTTTTATTAGATTTATTCTGCCCATTATCTACTAATCCCTCATTAAAAATTATTCTTCAGCTAGCATAGTGTGCTTTCTATATAATATCTCATATTTTTATACCAGGTTTGATTCTTGAACCCAGATTAGTCAAGGGGTTAAGATTTTAGACTTACTAGATTTTTATTTCCCTATACATCCTTTTAAATTGCATACCCAGTCTTTCCACATTCCCATTTTCTCTGTCTCATACAGTCTTACCTCTCTTTTCCCCAGCTTGTTAAATTTTGCCTCACCTTTAGATATCTCTCCCCAGCAAGGCTAGCCAGAACCCCCCCCCACCCCCGTTTTACCTCTCAGGTCAATGGTTCTTGCCATAGTAGCAACTGCACCTTTGTTATTTGTCCCTACACCATCAAAAACACTATCGGGTTTGCTGCTAAGATGTCTTTCTGGATCACCCCTCTGCTTTACCTGCTTAAAATCTTTCTTCCTCAGAAGCTGGCATGGTGACTGGTTTAAAATTATCACAACTTATAAACACCTTTATAAATAGGTTCACTCCTCTGCTTTCTCTGTGTGTGTCTAGTCCCAGAACAGCCAGTATTTTTCTCCGAGAAATTTGGATAACTGTGTGCTTAGTCTTGCGTCTAAGGACTCTTTTAGCAGATGTTGCTTATAAAATTCCGAGTAGTAAGGTCAGAGTGACTTTTAAGATGTGAACTCTAAGGTAGACTCCTTCATTGACTAGTTCTGAGAAATGACAAGAAGTAGATACTGCAGTTATTATTCAGTATTTAAAAATTTGTCTTCTTTCTATCATTTATTCTAGACTGATGAAATAGAGTGTCAAAGCCCAGTCTTTAAGAATTGATTTCATGGCAAGTGAGTAAATAATACTCTCATTAATGTTGCTTGCCAGTGAGCTGGGGACATGAGTCATTTTTCACTCATTTATACCACTTTGAGCTGACATTTCTGCTCCTTCCTATAGATCTCTGTCTTAGGTATTTGATTGTGTGGTACACTATATATCGTGTTATACCTTTAAAATATAATTTTAAGATTTATTTTCATTCATGTGTTCAGCTGTGTCTCTCTGTGTGTATACCAGGTGTGTGTGTGTGTGTGTGTGTGTGTGTGTGTGGGTGTGTGCCTTAGGAAGTCATATGATCCCCTGCAGCTAGGGTTTCAGGCAGTTGTGCATTCTGTACACATTTAATAAAATACATTTTATCAAATGTACATTTTTATAAACATTTCTAAATTTTCTTTTGTTTTATGTACACTTTATATACTTTATGTACATAATATATAATTTATTTAAATTCAAACCCATAATTTATAAAATACACATTTAATAAAAATGTGTACAAAAAGATAACATTTTAATTAAAATACATTTATTAAAATATTTTTAGTAAAAACTAAATGACTTGTCTGAAGTTGGACAGGTCCATGTAAAATCTCAAAAGGTTCTGACTCAAATAGAACTCTTTGTATTCTTAGTGCAAAGTCCTGTCATGGTATCAATGGGATTGAATTATGTGTGTTAGAAATTCACATTCCCAGCCTCATTAAAGCTTTATATTGTGTGGGGGATGGATGGTGGTTAAAGAAGTAAAGCTGTAAAATGAACCAGCAAGTAAACACATGCAGAGCTGAATGTCTTAGCACATACTTCCCTAAGATAGTACTTCAAATGCTATCCCGAAAGTTCCCTATAACCTTCCCCTACCCTGCTCCCCTACCTGCCCACTCCCATTTCTTGGCCCTGGCATTCCCCTGTACTGGGGCATATAAAGTTTGTAAGACCAAGGGGCCTCTCTTTCCAATGATGGCCGACTAGGCCACCTTCTGCTACATATGCATCTAGAGACATGAGATCTGGGGGTACTGGTTATTCATATTGTTCCATCTAAAGGGTTGTAGACCCCTTCAGCTCCTTGAATTTCTCTAGCTCCTCCATTGGGGGCCCTGTGTTCCATCCTATAGATGACTATGAGCATCCCCTTCTGTATTTGCCAGGCACTGGCATAGCCTCACTCGAGATAGTTATATCAGGGTTTATTCAGCAAAATCTTGCTGGCATATGCAATAGTGTCTGGGTTTGGTGGCTGATTATGGGATGGATCCCCAGGTGGAGTAGTCTCTGGATGGTCCATTCTTTCATCTTAGCTCCAATCTTTGTCTCTGTAACTCCTTTCATGGGTGTTTTTTTTCTCTATTCTAAGAAGGGATGAAGTATCCATACTTTGGTCTTCGTTCTTCTTGATTTTCTTGTGTTTTGCAAATTGTATCTTGGCTATTCTAAGTTTCTGAGCTAATTGATGCTGGTTATCTCTAGCTAAGAAATTAGCAGTGATTAAGAAGAGACCATCATCATTGACGTGACATCATCTGGGAAGTGTTTTATGAGAGCACAAAGGCTGTGATCCAGAGATAGCCAAGGTTGTACCTTGTACTGTGACTGGAGTTGGTAATGTGTAACAGTTACCCAGGTGGTACTGGTTTTGAAGGCATGAAAGGGTCATGCAGAGCATCTGAGGCCATGGAAGCACTGTGAGAGGCCATGGAAGGCCATTGGTAAAGGTACAGCCTCAGTTGCAATTGATGGCCCAGGACTGAAGGCGTCATGCAAAGGAGTTGAGGCTTGGCACCATGAAGAGAGCCTATGAAAGGCTATTGGTGAAGCCTACTTACAGTGGAAGACAGCAGCATTTTGGAGATGCCAGTACCATGAGATGACTACCAAGAACAGCAGCAGCAGTGGAGTACAGGCAGCTGGAGCCTAGAAGACAAGGTGTGTGCTACAAAGGGCAAGGCTGGAGAAGTGACCCAAGCCCTTGGAGGAGCCCAGAAGATAGTGAGTTGGATCCCAGACATTGGATGGTTGGAGATTGATTTTTGCTTTTGATTGTGACTATGCCCTGATATTTTTCCCTCTTGAAGGAAGTTTTTTAGTGAGGCCTAGAGGCCCCTTGGTATTGCAAACTTTATATGCTCCAATACAGGGGAACGCCAGGGCCAAGAAGTGGGAGTGGGTGGGGAGGGGAGCAGGGCGGGGGGGGGGAGGGTATAGGGAACTTTTGGGACAGCATTCAGAAATGTAAATTAAGAAAATATCTAATAAAAAATATGTGAAGAAAAAAAGAGACTTTGAATTTTAAAGTACTTTGTATTTTAAAAGATACTGGATATTTTAAAGGGATTGAACTTTTAATATGTAAAGACTGTGGGATTTATAAAGTTATTTAGATCTTGGGGATGAATAAGAACTAAGGTTTGAGGCTTACTAGTGATGTGTTTGTGTGTCAAGTTGACAAGGGGTCAATTGTACTGACTAGTTTTGATTCAACTTGACACAGCTGGAGTTATCACAGAGAAAGGAGTTTCAGTTGGGGAAATGCCTCCATGAGATCCAGCTGTAAGTCATTTTCTCAATTAGTGATCAAGGTGGGAGGTCCCCTTGTGGGTGGTGCCATCTCTGGGCTGGTAGTCTTGGGTTCTATAAGAGAGCAGGCTGAGCAAGCCAGGGGAAGCAAGCCAGTAAGGAACATCCCTCCATGGCCTCTGTATCAGCTCCTGCTTTCTGGCCTGCTTGAGTTCCAGCCCTGACTTCCTTGGTGATGAACAGCAATGTGGAAGTGTAAGCCGAATAAACCCTTTCCTCCCCAATTTGCTTTTTGGTCATGATGTTTGTGCAGGAATAGGAACCCTGACTAAGACAATTTCTTTGACAGATGTTCTTTGTTATTTCAGCAAAACTGAGTTCTCTCTTCTGTTACCACCTTTGCCTACTGCTATCCCCACCCTAAAGCCCTTTTGTTATATCATATCATCAGGGGCTTGAGAAATTTCCCCCGAGCCCCTCTCTGTCTCTGTCTCTGTCTCTGTCTCTGTCTCTGTCTTTCTCTCTCTCACACACACACACAAACTAAGTGGCACCTTTTAAAAACTTCAATAGAAATAAAGAGAAGGTTTAGTATAACATATGGATGTGCAATATCTCCAAAGAATTGGAAACTCAGCTTTTCTTTAAACTAGCCCCCCTCCACTCTGCTCTATGATCTGAATGCATTGAGGACTGAGTTTAGCGAGTTCATTATTAAACAGTTATTCAAATCTATTCTTACACCCTTTTCCTTCTCCTGCCCAGCTGGCTCTTAATTAGTGCTATAATCAGACTATCAAGAGATTGCAATGATTCCAGTCAGGTGAGTGATAACCTAATCCAGCAAAGTTAAAGACCTTTCTTACAAGGAGTATTTACTAGATAATTTCCCTCTGGGTTTGACTTTAATCTATGTAATGAAAAAAATGCAACATAGTTCACATTTTCTGGAGATAATGAAGCTATAGATGACCTGCCTGCATACAAAGTTACAGAGCAAATGTTGATAACTGCATAGCAATTAATTATGCAAGCATCTTCATCAGCCACTAGTTATTACTCATCTGCATTTGCTTTACAACCATGCCAGCTCATGTGGAGGTCGGAGAAATAAAGACCTTTAAATTAGATTAATTTCATTCCTATTGTGGTGCTAGGGTCCCTCCAGTAAGTCTTTCTTGCTAGGAGAATATTCTCTTATGGAGCTACATCCATTCATGTATTAGTATCAGATGTAGATGACATTCAAAACAAACAAAGAAAAGCTCCTAAAGCAATTCCCAAAATTAATATTTATAATCCCCTGCCTTTGCCTCTAAGAGGGTGCTCCCTTACCTACCCTCTTTACCCATCTACCCTCATCCATCTCAGCTCACCCAGCATCTCCCTTTCTGGGAACATCAAGTCTCTACAGGATTACATGCATCCTCTCCCAGTGGAGTCAGACAAGGCAGTCTTCTGCTACATATGTGCCAAGAGCCCATGGACCATGTCCTATGGTTGGTGGCTTACTCCCTGGGAGTACCCATGGCCCCGGCTTAGTTAATACTGTTGTTCCTCCTATGGGGTTGATAACCCCTTCAGATCCTTCAATCCTTCCCCTATGCAAAAGCCTTAAATCTCAGTTTCTAGGGAATTTGGGGAAGGTATATGGATTGCATACAAAGAAATGGATGCTTATTCTTCGGGCAGTTAAAAATGTCATCTTGAAGAGTTTGTATCTCCTGATACTCCTAAAAATATCAGCATAGCTATGTTCTTTAGTCAGAATGATATTCCTGATATGTGTTTATTAGTGTTCTCAATGGGAAGAGGAGGATATGCAATTGAAATATTAAATTACAAAGGCAATAATTGCAATGACAATGAAAAGATCTAGATGAGTATAAATGTTTTAGTGAGAAATATCTTTTATAGTCTCAGCCATTTTCATTCTTGATCCTCAGTTGGCAGTGATATTTAGGGAGGTTTAAGTGGTACAGCTTTGATAGAGGAAAAATGCCACAGGCTTTGAGATTAGAACACCTCACCTACTTTCTCATTGCATTCTCTGTTTCTTGCTTGTGGTTCAAGGAGTAAACTCTCTGCTTCTGTCTTCAACCTCTATATCTGCTACCTGTTCTCATGTTGCCTCCACCATTATGAACGTGAAACTCTGGAACCATATGCCAAACTAAGAGTTTTCTTCTGTAAGTCAACTTGGTAATGGTGTTCTACCACAGCAACAGAAGAATAACTAATATAAAAGTCTACGGGGTGGAATGGAGGACCAGTCAGCACCAGGATGAGTGAGGGATAAAAGAGAAGAGTCATCAGAGCCATGTGTCCTCAGCCACCAGTCTGACTTTACTGCCAAGCCTTGCTTCCATAACTTCCTGGCTCTTCTCATTTGCTAAAACCAACTGGAAACCAGAGGATATGGGAGTACTTTACTGGAGTCTATAAGAATGTAGTCTGGACAATTATGGGAAAGAAAAGCAAAAAATCAGGTGAGATGTAGCTAGCAAGTTATTATAAGAAATTGTGCATCACCATGACAACTGCATTAGAATAAGAGATCTAAGAGGTACTGAGGCAGACATTCTCAGTCAATTCTAAATCCACCTAGAAACACTGGCTGTGCTGATGGATCAGCTGGAGGTGGATACAGAGAAACAAATGGCAAATAACAAATCATCACACGCCAGGGCCTCCTACAGCTGTGTTCATTAGAGGAGCAATTGTGCAGTCTTTTCAGGCCACTGCATCCTAGGCATTCACAGTACTGTTGAGGAGCTCTTCTGGCAATGGACTTAGTGCTCTTTAAGTACATAACTAAGGAATCACCCACTCCTTTTCTAACAGGATTGGAGGTAAGGCCAAAGCTGGATGTCTATAGCTGACATTACTTGGACATTTGGCTCGGTTCAGGATCCTCTGAGGATTGATTGGCAGCTTTCTTAGAGCCTGGCCGATAGCCAGCTCCTCCTCCTGGTGGGGTCAGCCTGAGGAGATTCCATGTTGCTAAGATAGCATTCACTTATATAGGTTACCATTTTGTCACATACTATTCCTCTTCTAGATCAAATTTGTAAAATATTTAACTAGTACGATAATATTTAAAGTACAAGGGGTCAATAAATATATATGCAGTAATTACATCTAACTCAATGAATTTGGTAAAGACATTTCCTTGTTTTGGTACTAAAATGCTTGGGAACCAGCAGAGTGGGGTATTCCTGTGACCTGACCATGTTTTGGGAAGGACTGTGGAAGGACTTTGGAACTTTGGGCTAAAAGATCCATTTGGTGTTACCTGCTTGAGTTCCAGTCCTGACTTTCTTTGGTGATGAACAGCAACATGGAAGTGTAATATGAATAAGCTCTCTCCTCCCCAATTTTTTTCTTGGTCATGATGTTTGTGTAGGAATAGAAACTCCAACTAAGACCAGCATAGTGGGGTCTTCCTGTGACAACCTTGCCATGTTGGAAAGGTTGGATAAGAGAATGCCAAAAGATTCTCTTATCAATATACTTCCTTAGTCATTTTCATTTATTTTTATGACATCAGAAAAATGCCCTTAAACTATATTTTAAAAAGTTGAAACTATTAAAGTGATTTCTTTGTGCTTAAAAAATAAAATGGGTTAGTTTCAAGGGGTGTTGGTTGCTCATGTGTGGAATCCCACATCTGAAGAGGCAGAGCGCTTTGCCCAGCCTAGGAAACACCGTGAGCTCTAGGCCAACCAAGGTTACAAAACTAGACTTTTTATTTAAAAATATATAAATACATAAGTAAAATAAAAACTTAAATATATCAATTTCAGGTAACACTGAGAAAGCTATTTGATCCATACCCATTCTTACAGAAAACAAATGCCCTTTTTATATTCACTAATAATTTTTTTCTGCTTACAAACTGTTATCATATGAATTAATTTAAAAATGGTAACTAGATTTCTAAATGTGTTTTATGGTAGGGAGATATGAAGTAAATAGGAATGGCCATGTCTACTGAATGTATAGTATCATTTGATTTTTATTTAATAACTTTTGCACAGGAAAAAATGTCTGCTTTTTCTATTGGGAAAGGACCAAAGGGAAAGCTATTCAAGGACAAAAATTAACTTTTCTTTTCAGAAAAACATTACAGTTTGCATTTATTGCGATATATTTACTTTAGCATGTGCATGCAAACATATATACATCCAAAAGAGTATTAGTTCAATCATAAAAAAAACAAAAAACAACAATAACAAAAAAACATCCAAAAACCAATGCATTGTGTTGTCTGGGAAAGTGACAACAAGCCAGGAAATAGGAAATGAATCATATTAATCATACTAATGAGACTATCTTTCAAGACTCTAGCAGTTAGAATTCAGCACCAAATTACCAACTTCAAATAGCTACTCATTGCATATGAGGATGTGTGCTAATGACAGCAAACCACAGGGCTCTTGTTTAAGAACTACTTTGCATTATTTGTCCCTGTTTCTGTGATCAAAGACCTGAGGGAAGCAAGGTGAGGGAAGAGTGATTTAATTCAGTTTGTGGTTCTGGGAATGTACATTACGATGGAGAGAAGAGAAGCATCGAGAGGAGACCTTTTGGTGGTGGTAGCTGTGTGCAGCTGAATGCAGCCCACTCACATCTCTGTGGTCCAGCAAACAGAGTCAGACAGGAGGGAGGGTTCCTATGTCCTCCTTCTGTGAAAGTATCCTCAGCCTAACAAAACAGGGTACAAGCTGGGGATCAAACAACTGTTTAAACACATGAGTTATGGGGACCTTTCTCACTCCAACATCTTTGTATCCTATCAGTATGCTGTGAGAGATGCAGGAGACTGCCTGAAGTTTCAGTTAGGGTTCTTTGATGCTGCAGAGCATGGCCATGCATATCGAGTTCCCTAGGACATACTGGTTATCTCCGAGTGGCTAGAAGTAGGACTAATTTTCTCTATTTCATTAGTTTCTGAACTTTCAACAAGGAAGATTCATTGCAAGATTCATTGAAGATTAATTTTTTTTTATATTTATGTATTTATTTATTTATTTATTGCTTTCCTGGAGTTCCTTACTTCTAGAAAAGTATCGTTTGCTTTTCTGAAATAGATACAGCATGTGGTCTGATTCGCTTCCGGTTTTTGACACTGTAATTTCTCAGCCAGAAGGAAGCATGAGAATCACGAGATTCAGAGAGCTAATACAACTTACAAGGCCGGAACACTCAGAAAGTTATAGATTCTCAAACCTCTTTCAAGGTTATAAAAGTCATAAAAAGTTACTGGGCAGGAAGCTCTAGGGAGACAGCTTTAAAGAGCAGTCTTCCAAGGTATAGAGCTTGCCTTTGAGTCACCCATACCCTTGTAAGGAACCTCAAAAACATCACTGGTTTGCTAAGCTAGTCGTTCATGTGCAGGCATATGTTTCCATCTCCTCAGAAAAGTCAGGCCCTTGTCAGGATTCATTCTAACATGCTCAGAAATCTTTATCCAGTGACTTATCCTCCTCTTGACAATAAAGGTCAATTAGGTCAGTAAAAGCCTCATCTATGGTTGCTCCTCAATTCTAGGTGACAGCAAAACACATTCTGAATTTTCAAAATTGATTTTTTAAGTATATGATAAGAATTGAATAGACAGTAATTTTTTGGTAGATGTACAAGCAACTCAATTCTTTTATAGCAGGCAAAACAAGTTGATTACAAATGTTCTCATCCATTTTATTTGTTCTGTTATAGAATAACCCCTTCTGAGCTTACATCTTACATCAGGCATGTAGCTCGTATGCTGCTGAGCAGTATTTTACCCAAGGAACAATTCTCTGCTTTGGAGTTTTGAGGAAGATATGGATTATTCTTTTGAATATGCTGTCGTTACTGCTTTGAAGCCCAGCTGTTTTTCCGGGCATGCATCAGAGGTTTACAAAGAGCGAACTTAATACACAGTGTTACTGGTTTACTGAGCACATCCTGATTCTGTGATCAGATATGTCATTGTCAGTTTTTTAACTATAGTTCACAAGGAAGTGTCAACCTCCATTAAACAGAGCTCAGCTCTCCTCCCAGTTACTGAGAATTTTCTGATTTTTTTTTTTAACGCTAAGCAGATAGCTAAGTTGTGTGCTGTATGTGGTTCATGAACAACAACAACAACAAATCAAAGCAGTGTTGTATATTCTGCAAAGGGTCCTTTTAGCACAATTAGAAGACCTTATTTATAAGCCTCTCTCTTACTATCTAGTATGCTAATCGAGTCTTGGAGGCTTGCAAACCCTTACCTGTGCATCTTGTTAAAGGGCAGATTTATACATGATGATGATGACACTGTGGAACCATGCACCTGGAGTTGTTTTCCTAAAAAATTAGTTTTATATTTTAATGGTAGATTATAAGTGTATATGCTTGAAAATAATATTCTTTGTTTGTGATGATCTCTTAGGTGACATCAGTGTTTCTGGAACCAGTCTACTCTGAGAAATGTGTGTTTGGAAAGACGAGGGACAAGTTTTTTCTTCGTCTACGTCTGTTGCTACCATAATGCTAAAGATGAAAAGTCATTGAGGTAGATGAATCTGATACAAGAGTATCTGAAATGGAACTTCCGGTTGCTTTTTACCAAAGGAGAAAGGAAGTCTAGCAACAAAAGCTCAGACTAGTATTCTCTTAGCAAGAGAACAGATTCTAGTAATAGAGGTGAGATTTATATGGTTGCATAGTTGACTCCATCTCTGGGGTTAGCCTATTTCTACTGGATTCCAGAGCCAGGATCTACTAAAGGAGAGACAGAAATATCATCTATGAGCATCTATTAAATAGCTACAGAGAAAAGATGTATTTGTTTTGCACATAATGCACAATTCAACCTCCAGTGTTCAATTTCACTGATGTATATGTGGTACCTGCTTCCTAGAGCACTAAACTATGGGCTAGGAGAAAATGCAAAGTAGGATATTCTTTAGATTCTCCCTTCAATGCCTTACAGACAAGTTGGGAAATTATATATGCACATCAAAATATGATAAACAAAAAACAGGTATGATTGGGTTGAAGGAGAGTTCTAATACACTATAGACAGATAATGACAGCTTATTGATCGAGACTTTCAATATAGTAAATACAACGACTTTTGAATTTTCTCAGTACAAAGAAATGATGTGTATCAGGTGACATGTATACCTACTATCCAGATTTGATCATTAAAGATTGTTACATAGATAGAAATGCCACACTATATTGTGTAAATATGTACAAATTACTATATTTCAATTAAGATATGTATGAATAAACAGAGGGCTTACAAGTGTGGCATAGTACTCGAGATATGAAATCAGAACTACTGACCTCACGTTTAGATGGGTGCTAGAAGTTCAGCACTCTTGCCGCCACCCCACACCACCCCCATTCTCCAGTCTCCATGATGCTTAGTGACTGTTCTGTTTTTCCCAGTTTTTTAAAGGCTTTTCATCATTTTCAGCTATACCCCTCTTCATTCTGTTTGTTAAAATCCAAATCAGGAAAACGTCTTCAACACTGTCTACCAGCACCAACCACCTCATGACTTCCATTACCCCACTCTCCCTCACCTCTTCTCCAAGCTGCACAGAGCACACAGCTAGACCACTGAAAGGTTCTTCTGAGCCTTTTGTAATTTCTTCTCCATCCTTTATAAGATCAAGTTACTCACCCAGAAGGACCTCTCACTGGGTACTTACAAACACACTTTAGAGCTGTCCAGACTTATTTTACAAAAGAGAGATACTAAAACTTCTTTGACAACCATGCACACAAACGGCCAACTCATCCATTCCCAGCATAAGCCTACGATTCAGGTGACTTTTTTCTTATGTGCCCTGAACCAAGGTCCTTCTCCCACAAGCAAGCAGTGAAAATGTTCATTTCTCTTCACCCATTAACCTGGGTTTTATTTTTCCAAACCTGGTGGTCCATTTCTGACCTAATTCCATAAGAGCTTCCAGGTAGCCTGTGACCTGGTGATCACCTGCTCTCCTTAGGAAGCCTTCTCTTCACCTTTTCACCAACATGACTGTGCTTTCCCTGAAAAACCACAGGAAGTTTCTTACCTGTGAAACCTCACATTCTATAGCTCCCAGGGCTGCTTTCTCCTCTCCTGTTTTTCTCCTTCTGCCATATTCAGCTTCTGCAGGTTTCACTTGGTTCACATATTTCAAATCAACTCAAAGCCAGACTTGGCAGCCCAGGCCTATAATTCTAGTAACTGGGGAGTATGGGGCAGGAGGATTGCAAGTTTATAGTTGCCCTGGAAGAGAAAAATATTGCTAGGCCAGTCTGGGCAATATAGGGAGATCTTGTCCCAGTCAAATGTAGAAAGAAGGACAGGGCTCTATCTCTGTGGGTTAAGTGTTCGCCTAAATTACACAAGGTCCTGGACTCAGTCTTACTAAGTGAAAGAAGGAATGAATTGGCTGAATAACTAACTTTAAAATACAGAGTGTGAGCCTTGGAGATTTTTTTATGATTAAGAGTGAGGGAAGATTCCCGATATAGAACACTGCACTGAACAAGGTCGCAAACTCTCCAAGACATTTTCTTTTTTTTTTTTTTCAACTTTTATTAGATATTTTCTTCATTTACATTTCAAGTGTTATCCAGAAAGTTCCCTATATCCTCCCCCCTCCCGGCCCTGCTCCCCTACCCACCCGCTCCCACCCCTTGACCCCGGCGTTCCCCTGTAATGGGGCATATAAAGTCTGCATAACCAAGGGGCCTCTCTTCCCACTGATGGCCAACTAGGCCATCCTCTTCTATATATGCAGCTAGAGACATGAGCCCAGGGGGTACTAGTTAGTTCATGGTTATTCTTCCACCTATAGGGTTGAAGACCCCTTCAGCTCCTTGGGTACTTTCTCTAGCTCCTTCTTCCTTGGGAACCCT
>LR749524.1:2038090-2069276 GCA_902729485.2 Mus minutoides
GGTCATTCATTGCAATCCTGACTCTGCATAAGGGCATTCTGCTTATCTTCAGGGTTCAGTAAACCCACTACAATATTACATGACAGTACCCAATGCTTAATTTGTGCAGATGTTGTGACTTAGTAACAAACCTGGTGATTAAAAACAAACATATGAATCCACACAAATCTTCAAGAGACTTTAAACCTAATTAGAAAAATGTTCACACCAGCCCCTGGAGTTTAAATTCAAAGTAGAGAGGGAGGCTGGGGTATTAGAGGAGAGAAACCCACAGAAGAAAGTTGACAGAGGAGAGACCCCTTGATGTGGCTGTGAGGACAAAAGGTGAGCTGGCCTTGTATTGAGCAGCCTGTCATGCAAATGGCAGAGTGAAGAAGACTCTGGGAACTAAAGTCTGCTTGGAACAGACAGAGTGAAACACACCTGGACAGAAAGGTCAAGAAACAGGGAGGCAGAAAACTTAGCACAGATCCTTCCATATGGGCCTCTGGGAAATGTGTTAAATATTTTGGCTTTTCTTTTGAAAGCTGTGAGAAAGCACTGAGGTATTAAAAACACAGCTTTGACTCCCTCTTATTTTCCATTTTAGAAAAAAATATATATATATTCTGGCACCAGGATGATGCGGATGGAAGAAGCCTAGAAAATTCATTTTTGTTTTTTTCAGGCTGTGACTAAGGATGGTATTCTCAACAAAGTGAGAAATGTCAACAGAAGGCCAGGATGGGGACAAGGGGTGACAAAGCTAACCACTGATATAATGCCACAGAGTAGACATGAATGGGAATGCCCAGGAATAGCTGGGGTCACTGGAGGGAGGCTGAGAATCATTGTTTCTTCTGACTACATGCATTGTGAGAATGTAGTAAGATGATTCCAGGGCTCCAGAATTGTCACTTAAAAAGGTACCTGCTACATGGATAATTGTTAAGGTGGGTTGGTTAGGAGAGGTCACTAGTGACTCTATAGCTATTCCTTTAAATAATGAGGGCTGTCTCTTGAGGGAGTAAATTGAAAGCTTGAAAGTGCAGGCAGCTAGAATAAGGTTATCCTTCTAGAAATGCACTTATTCAAAGATGTATCCAGGGCAGAAGCTGAAGAAAATATACTTTTCTCCTTATATTCAAGCAGAGGCTTGAGGCAAATATCTGGCAATAAGATAGAGAGTAGTAACCAAAAAAAAAAAAAAAAATGCAATTTCTAAAGGACAAATGTGATCGGTAGACATTACTCCAAAGAATGTTTTCAGAAAGAAAGAGGGCAGGTTGAGAGAACCAGCCTTCCATTCCAGCTTAAAATAACAAGCAGTATCTAGGATCTGGCATGCTAGGTAGCTTGTGCATTTCTAGAGCAAAGCATGTATTAAGGATTTGAGGCAGGTGGTGGAAAGCAAGTGCAGGGTGGATGATGTACAGTCTTCTGGATGGACTCCCATCACCATTTCAACAGGGCAGGTTCTGTGATCTACAGAATATGCTTAAAGAATCTAGAAGTACATTTTCAGGGTCATATCCTCTGCTAACCATTAAGAAGCAAATGTCCTTCAATAATTACATGGTTATGAAGGGTTACTTTTCAAGAGTATTTTCAGTTTCCTAGTATTAATGAGGGTAAATCCTATTATAATTGTTTACTCTGTGGTTACATATTTGTTTAACACATCATTTTTATTCACTTATGAAAAAAATGCTCCACACTACAATATTCTTATGTTCAGACTAGCTCTTGCTCAAACAACCGTCTTCTATAATTGCATAAGAATTATTAAGACTCCCAATTGCCCTGAGAGGCCTGCTGCCCTCAGGACTTCATTTTCAAGCCACCTCTTTGCTTTACCTTCCTTAATTCACTCTGGGAAACACTGGGGGGACTTGATTCTCAGGAGGAGGGTAATCAATGTTTAAGTCTGAAGACAATCATGCCCTCATGCCCTTAAAGCTTTCTAGCCTATGCCCAATGGACCACATAATGTATTTGTTCAGTCAGAATTTTCTATGTATTTATTGATCAAAATTCGATCTCCTACCCATGGGACTTACCAGTCCAGACTGAAATAATAGTTTATGAAAGAAACAAACCTTTCCTTGAAGCCCAACCTTTCTCTGTAGAAATCACTGAACACTGAGCAGCTTTGAGTGGCATATCTGCAATGTACCCTGGAATAACCACAGATGGAACCATGGGGAGCCTCTCCTGTATATTGTGGTATAGGAAGAAACTCTCTGTGGTGCATTCCTTTCAGGCAAGAACTAATGAACAGAGAACCATCACAAGGGCTAGCACAATGAGAATCAAAACATAACATGGTGACATAAGCCTTTTAATCCCAGAACTTCTGAAATAGGCAGACCTCAGTGAACTAGAAGCCAGATGGTCCACATAGTGAGTTATGGGTCAGCTAGGGCTACACAATGAGACCCTGTCTGAAATTCAGAGTCAGAATTAGATGGGTTAATATCAAAACAACTTCCTCCAACTCTCACTCCTCCCTTCTTGCCTACCTCCTTCCATTACACCATGCCCCTCCTCACACACATGTATGTGCTCTATCTTTCTCTATATATGTTTTAATTCATATATGTCCTATTAGAGAGATGAAAGATAATGATGAATCAAAGGATAATTATAAATACTTCCCTTTTATTTTATATGTATTATAATTTATCTGGATATATGTCTATGTAGCACATGCACACAATGCAGCAGAGGCCCAAAGAGGGTGTTGGATTTCCTGGATCTGGAGTTACATATGGTTGGGAGCTGCCATATGAGTGCTGGAAATGGACCCTGGATCCTCAGGAGGAAGAGCTAGTGCTCTTAAACCCTGGGCCAGCTCTCCACCCTCAGGAACATTTTTCTATTATGCACTCTTCACTTTGGGAAATAGTCAAGAGCTATAGTGTTATTTGAAAATAAACTTGAATCATTTGAAAATCTATTTAGTAAACTCTATGTCAAATGTTGAGAAAGTGGAAGAGGCTTCTACTGGCACCAGGCACACATGTGCTACATATATGTATATGGAGGTAAATACTCGTACATAAAATAAAAAGAAATAAGTCTTTAAAATAATAGAAAAAATGGAGATATTTTACTCACTATGAGAATACATGTACCAAGACATACGGGATAAAAGAGTGTTATCTAGAACAAACAAAGAACTCTTTAAACTCAACAGTAAGAAGAGATCCAATCCAAATTTTAAAATGGTCAAAAGTGATGAATAACTTTTTTTTTAGTAGAGAAGATACACAGATGAAAAGTAAACATATGCAAAGGACCAACACATCTTGGTAGAAACTGTAAGTTAAAACATGATAGGCACCACACATCTGCTGGAATGGTCTAGATCCAGAAGGCCTACAGCACAATTGATAAACACAGGAACCAATGGAAGACTCCTTTCTTGCTGAGGGAAATGCAAACAGCAGCACACAATGAAAGACAATTTGACATTTTCTTATAAAAGTAAACACAACCTTATCACTGACTTCATGATACAGAAACCTTATGGATTAACTTCACATTTACTAAAACAATTTGGATATTGATGTCCACAAAAAACAGCTCATAATTGTCTATTTCAGCTTTATTTACAACTGTCAAAACCTAGAAACAAGATGTCATTCAGAATGAATGAGTAAAGAGATTGATATATCCAGACAGCATAATGTTATTCAAGATTGAAACAAATTGAGTTTTTAAGCCATGAAAAAAAGAGACCCAAATGTGGTTATCAGGTAATAAAAGAAAAAGCCACCTCAAAAGTTTATAAAGAAGTTGGGAGTTTTGATTGGACACTCTGGAAAATGTAAAACTATAAAGATGAGAGAATTAGTGGTGCCCAGGAGGTGAAGAAGGGATGGAGATGGGGATAATAGGCCCTATTAGGATTTTAGAGCAGGAAATCTATTTTGCTTTCTGCTATAATTATATTTTACATTGGTAAAACCAATGGAGTATAGAATGCCATCAATGAACTCTAGTGTAAACTCATTATAGTAAAGTCTAATGTAAAGTAAACCAGTTACAATGAACTCTAATTAGAAAAAAAAATTAATATGAGCTATTGTTTTGGGGTATGATGATGTGCCAATGTAATTTTGTCTTTTTTGACAAATACACCCCTGTAATGAAGCTTTTACTAATGAGGCAGACTGCACATTGATTGTATGGGTAGAATACATGCAAACTCTGCAATATCTATGTGGATTTGCTGCAAGTTGAAATATTCTCTAAAGTAAAGCTTATTCACAAAATTTTGAGAAAAGTGCTTGCACAGAACTAGTGGGAACCCAATTTGTGGCTCCAGCTTTTCCTAGAAAAACTTACCATTCATAATGCACAATGCCCAGCATACCATGACAACTGCTAAGTGAATTAATGGGTGCCTGAATGAGTCTTGATGGATTAACTTGGGCTGAATGTGGCATGCTTTGAAATATCAAACCAAAGTAACACTAGATAGTAGTCTTAAAAATTGTGATTTGTGGTATTGTTGCAATGGAATATGGAATATATTCTGTATTGAACATTTTGTGCATGAAATAGTGCTTATAGGAAAAGTTACAAAAATATAAATGCCATATATATATATATATATATATATATATATATATATATATATATGTATATTCATTTTTTGCTTCTAAGAGATAGCAACTAAACATGACAAAATAAAATATAATAAGGTGAAACAAAAACTATCATATTAAAGTTGAACACAGGAACCCAACAGGAGGAAAAGAGTCCTAAGAGATTGCTCAGTCCTTGAAGGTTAAGTTCATAACCAAAATATACGTATAAATTTTATAACAGTTTTGTAAACCATTAGCTTAGATACATAAAATAATATCTTTAGAAACGTGTAATATATTAATTAATCATACTATTGATTTGATCCTACCCTGTGCTATTTAGAAATACCTAGTCTTACTACACAGAAGAATATAACAACAATATTGATTTCCCAGGACAGTTGCTTCCTGACCACTGTTTTTAAGATTACCATTTCATTATTTGGCATATCCTGATCATTCATACAGACTTAAGGGAACTTGTATTATTTTCTCTGCCATCAATGCACTCATATCACAGGGGGCAACTTGGTAAAAATTTCATTGGACCTACCTACAAATAGTTTTAAGGTATTATGTTTTGCAAAAACATTATGTTTAAAATATTTATGTGATATAAAAAACATTATTATGATGCATAAGGATTTTTTTCAATTTTTATTAGATATTTTCTTAATTTACATTTCAAATGCTATCCCGAAAGTTCCTTCCCCCCACCCCCCGCCCTGCTCCCCTGCCCACCAACTCCCACTTCTTGGCCCTGACGTTCCCCTGTATTGGGGCATATAAAGATTGCAATACCAAGGGGCCTCTCCTCCCAATCATGGCCGACTAGGCCATCTTCTGCTACATATGGAGCTAGAGACACAGCTCTGGGGGTTCTGGTTAGTTCATATTGTTGTTCCTCTTTTAGGGTTGCAGACCCCTTCAGCTCCTGGGGTTCTATCTCTAGCTTCTCCATTGTGGGCTCTGTGTTCCATCATATAGATGACTGTAAGCATCCACTTCTGTACGAGACAGCTATATCAGGGTCCCTTCAGTAAACACTTGCTGTCCTATGCAATAGTGTCTGAGTTTAGTGACTAATTAGGGGATGAATCCCCCGGTGGAGTAGACAAGGACTAATTTAAGAAGACTACACTAGGCTTAGTAAAAGTATGTATTTGTATTTTAATGCATTTATAGATATAGGTTACAATAGGAAAGAGAGGCTATAAATTTGAGATGAAATAAGGGAGGATTGCGGGAATACTTGGAGGGAGGAGAGGGTAGAGGAATTAATGTTTTAATTGAAAATGATATTAAAAAATTAAGTTCTTTCCAAAAGGAATAACTATTAAAATTCCAGTTTATCTTTGATTGGTAAGTGGGAGAAGGCAGATCTGTCTCCCTTTGGTACAATTTAATATGTTGTGATTATAAAAAGATAAAGAGCTATAAGATATGATCTATCAGGGTGTGGCGAGGTATGGGAGGAAAGCATGCCTCAGCATCCCTTCCCCAAGAGACCAGCTACATGATGGTATAGTACAGAATAGAGTTTATATAGGGCATGGGAAGGGGAGTTAAGAGAGTAGCAGAGGCAGAGAGAAAGGCAAAGAGAAGGAGACAGTAGAGAAGTAAAGGCTGGCCATGACCACCTGGAGAGAGGGGGGAAGGGAATGGGGAGAATGGGGGAGCAAGGGCAAGAAGCAGGAGTAAGAGTAAGAGAGTAAGAGAAGGAGGAGGGGGCCAGCAGCTCCTTTTATAGTGGGCCAGGCCTACCTGGCTGTTGCCAGGTAACTGTGGGGAGGAGTATACCTGGTCTGGAGTTTAGACAGAATACCAGCATAATATATTTGTCATTTAAGAAAATATTTATAGACAACAAAACAGATCTGCTTAGGTTATAAACACCCATCCTGCACAAATCTCAAACTCCAGATCTTTCGAGTAGAATGTCAGAAGAAGGGGCTTTATCGGACACCTGGCTTTGATATTAAATAAATTATCATTTTCTACTCTTCAGAAAGAAGACTTTCATAATTAATGGACTAATTTAACTGCACATCATCTAGGCAGTGATATTAATTAAAAAGAAGGTGGTAAATGACCTTCTGAAAAGGACTTCTCTCTTAATTTGCCCACAAATGAGCACTTGCAATGACTTCTTAATCGATACCAGGAAGCTGGCTGGAATTAATGCGGCCATTCTTAGTTTCAGCCACTCCAAAGAGCTCTCAGGTTCCCTACAATCAGACCAGCCCTCCATTGTCCTTTAATTTACCTGGCCTTTCAGGCAGAAGTGAATTTAAAGCATTTATGATTTTGACCTGAATAACTGGCAATTTTCATTACTTTAGTCCTTGACCAAGAAGCTTTGGGAAATGTCAGCCTTTCCTGGGCCATTGTTGAATATGTTAATCATATCATTAACATCTTTCTTAGCAGAAAAAAAAAAAAGGACTCTACTTATAGAATGTGGAAGGAGACTAGAGGAGGAAGGATTTAAGACAATTATATTTTTAGTTTTAGGGGGGAAATGGTGTTCTTTTATACTCTCTTCTCTCCTAGACATAACATGACTTCCTATCAGGTCTCACAGATTAGACACAGATGAAGTACAATTGCCTCCTATGGGGGTATATGAATCTAACATAAGCCTATCTCAAAGGTATAAGTTGTGAAGTATTTAGAATTTCCCCTGGCATCCTTGAATTGACCAATAAAGATACTACCAGAATAATCAGTTTTGGTGATGGGCCAGGGTGGAAGTTAACATATTAGCCCAAGAAACAGCAGTGTAGCAAGCCTGTTGTGTATTTTAAGCTGAAGGGAATCAAGAAAGAAAATGCACAGAAGTGACCTCCTCCTGTACTTGGTCATAAAACCTTTTATGTGAGATGTGGAACTGGGAAGAGAAACACCGTTATTTTGGGAAACTTAGGGGCAGACGGGTCTCAATTAACTGACTTTAATAGTTGTTTATTTGCCAAAGTGACAGAACCTAGAGATACTCAGGAAGTGTCTCATCTGTAATTGATCTGTCTGGAAATTGTAAATATACTTGGAATTGATGCTTTTTCTTCCCTGTTTGGCTATCAGACTACAAGAAAAAATAGATCCCCCCATCCCCCAAATTAGAATTTTCCAGTAATTATCTGCTGGGGAGAAGAAATGACTGAAGCACTGAGAGCAGCCAGAATTCTGACTTGTGTTCTGAAGAAAGATTTACAATTTTTTTTAAGTTAGCAATGATATAGGAGAGACTTGGAGTTGAGGTGGTAGTCTACAAGGGACTTGGCCTTACTGCTTAATTATACATACCTCTTACTTTCTTTTTAAATCCTGCATCATCACAGGACTGCAAATATAGAAAAGGGAGAATTTCTTTGTCCTTCCTCCCAATGTGGCCACGTTGATTAAACATCCTTTTTATGATTTTAGCTCTTTCAAAAGTTGTAGTGAGGTGAAGTGGCCAAATTTGGCTTGTTGGGGCTATAGCAAACAAAATGAGGCATTATCTCCAATATGCTGGTCTTATTGTGAGGATCTTAATGAAGTTAGTTGATGTGTGAATTCCAAGCCCACTGTGCGTGGCAACATTACCTACGCATGGGTCCTTGGTCTGTGTAAGAGTAGATAAAGCACATGCATGTATCAAATCAACTGCACATGCATGTATTTCTCTCTGCTTCTGATTATGGATGTGATGCATGGTTGAAGTCTGTCTCACCTAAACTTGCAGTCTATGATGGACCAGAGATTTTAAGTTAGATAAATCCTTTCTTCCTTAAGTTGCTTTTCATGTGGATACTTATCACAGTAACAGAAATAAAACTAGAACACTGGCCTTGCTAAGTAAAGTCCTCTTGCCATCATTATCAATAACACATCATACTTTTACACCCTTTTGCATTTCTGTGACTGCAAACTCTTCCTCAAACCAAGACCTTAGGATTTCTTGAGACCTTCATTTCCTTACAAAAGCTAAACTAAATGCATTTGTATAGTTGTCTAAACTTTTATTGCAGAAGACCAAATTAATGAACCAAGTCTGGCAGAAGGAAAAGTAGATTTTCCTGCCCCACAATATTTATCATATCCTCCCAACACTTCAAGTCTGGCACTCAGTTTATTCATTTTGTGTTTCAAGAATGATGCTAACTACTTCTTGGCCACATTAACAAGCTTTTCAGTAACTTGTCAAGAGTTAGCAAGATCTTTACAAGTAAAACATCGCTTTACAACTTCTTTAAACTACAGAGTCTGTATCTGGCTTGAACACTTCTATGTATCTGTTAAGGTAAGTGATGCAGCTTGGAAATTGTCAAGTTATATTCAGCAAAATTAAATAGATACCATGCAACTGCACAGTGAGATGCAGGTAACAATCAGTATGTTCATCTGCCAGCATAGCATCACCTGAAGATCACTAGGTATATCAGCCTGATACTTATTCAATATGGAGCCTAGCATCCATTAATCTTCACTACCAAAGTGGGTGAAGTTACAGGAAATTCAAGGTTTTGTGCTATGGAGCTAGTCCCTAAGCTGTGGAAATACGTTTTTTGGTTTTTTTTTTTTTCCATACATTTTAAGCTAAAGACTTCCTGAAATCTGGAAATATGAATGATGAGTTAGGACAACAGACCCTCATGCTTGAACTCACAGGCTTAATATGCTAAATCTTCATGTCATCTTTTTTGATGTAGCCTTGGTGCCAGGCATTGCTACAAACTTGTGTTTATTCATAAATCTATGAAATATGAAGGCTTTTTTTTTTTACTGCTTGTATAAAACAGAAAACCACTATCATGGAAGAGAACCAGGGATTAAACAGTAATATATATGTCTATTTTGCTTTTTGTTCTCTGACTGTTGTGTCTCTTTTATGTGGTAGCTGTAAATAATAAATATGATCTTAGCCTTGGAGAGATCATTCCAGGTTGAACATTATCTGGTATCACTTATCTAACCATGGTGAAATTATTTATATAATATTCTATTTTCTTATCTATATAGTAGCTGATATGCTTTCTATGCAGGATTGAGGCTAGTGGAACAGAAACTCCTGAGGCACACCTGCTTGGGATCCAATTGGCCTGCATGTTCTGCCTTCCTACTTAGCTTTAACTTCTTTTTATTCAGAGATGGTCTCATTCTGGTTTGACCTCAGCATCTACTCTCAAGGTGCTCCAAAAGTTCTTTATTCAATGTGTTAGTAATTAAAGATGCTTTGATTAGTGTGGAATAATTAAAGTGTGTGTGTTTGTTGGATGTGTTATCCCATTCCTTGAACAGAGTTTCTAAGACCCTAGGGATCTTCTGAGTGATAGTAATGTTTTTTGCTGTTAATAAGGCATTCCTTTTAATTATAGTTAAGTCTGTTACTGAAATGACTTTTGGGAGTAGGGTGGAGCTACACAGCTTCATAATGAACATTGGTTGCCAGAGTAACAAAGTACATGATGAGAAAGTTGGAGCTGCCACCCTCTACTTCCAGAGAAGCTTACAGATGCTAGAGAGGAAATCCAGGCTAATCCTGCCTACATAGCAGAGCTGAGGACCAGTGCCTGGACTGTATGAAGGATCTTAAAAACTCAGTGATAATCTAAACACTGAAATCAACACATAGATTAATGAAAGGCACAAGCAATTCTCAATAGATGAAATACAAATGGTCAATCAACCCCCAAATATGTACGAGAAATGCTGATCAAAACTTCATTGAGTTTACATCTTATCCCAATCAGACTGGCAGTCATTAGTAAGACATTATCAAATATTGGTGAGAGGAGAGATAAATGAGGATTCTCATACATTTAAACCATTCCATCCATTATGCAGGTTTGGATGAACATATTTCAAGAAACTGAAAGGATATCTTCCACTTGACTCATTTGTATTATTACTGAGTATGCACCAAAAGGACTGCAAGTCAATGTTACAAAAATGCTTGCCTATCAGTGCTTAATACAGAACTCTTCACAATAGCTACATCATGGAAACAAACTAGGTGTTTACCAGTAGAATAACGGATAAAGCAAGCATTTTTTTTTTCCAGCCATGAAGCATGAAGTAATGCCATCTATGTGCAAATGCATGTGGTTGGAGAGATAATCAAACTGGGTAATCTAACCCAGTCTCAGAAAAAGAAAGAAATATTTTATCTCACATGTATATAGATACCTAAAATCAATTATGTGCAGAAAATGTAAAAAAAAAAAAAAGTAAAATTTAAAAAGTCACTTGAATAAGGCTGCTATGAACATAGTGGAGCATGTGTTCTTGTTTTGTTTTGTTTTGTTTTGTTTTGTTTTGTTTTGTTTTGTTTTGTTTTGTTTTTTGAGACAGGGTTTCTCTGTGTAGCCCTGGCTGTCCTGGAACTCACTCTGTAGACCAGGCTGGCCTCGAACTCAGAAATCCGCCCGCCTCTGCCTCCCAAGTGCTGAGATTAAAGGCGTGCACCACCAAGCCCGGCCCTGTAGCATGTGTTCTTATTACCAGTTGGAATATCTTCTGGATATATGCCCAGGACAGGTATTGCTGGATCTTCCGGTAGTACTATGTCCAATTTTCTGAGGAACCTCCAGACTGATTTCCAGAGTGGTTGTACAAGCTTGCAATCCCACCAGCAATGGAGGAGTGTTCCTCTTTCTCCACATCCACGCCAGCATCTGCTGTCCCCTGAATTTTTGATCTTAGCCATTCTGACTGGAGTGAGGTAGAATCTCAAGGTTGTTTTGATTTGCATTTGCCTGTTGATTAAGCATGTTGAACATTTTTTCAGGTGCTTATCAGCCCTTCGGTATTCCTCACTTGAGAATTCTTTGTTTAGCTCTGTACCCCATATATATATCATATATATATGAAGTATATATAATTTTTATAATAAGGCTTAAAGTAATTATATCCCATTCTTCAAGGCTTTCATTACAAATGCTCAATACTACATAAAGAACAGCTTGAAAAAGTTGAATGAAATTGCCTATTGTCATTCCAAAGCAACACATCTAAAACTTTCAGGTAGAATAACTTGAATATGATCAAAGTGGGAAGAGTATTTATGTACCCAAAAGGAATTCCTTAAAGCCAGCCCAGCCACATTACATTTCTGTGTCTTCAACATAATGTATTCAAATGCTCCATTGATGTGAATTTTCATTGTGTTAATCTTTATAGTGTATTGACAAACCTGTGAATAAAGCAAGGATCATAATCTAATACTTAATATTAAGTAGTTCAACCTTTATTCTTTACATTTAATTATTAAACATTTATATTTTGCCTTAATATTTGAGATCACACACACACACACACACACACACACACACACACACACAAAACTCAACAAATTATCATTTTCCTCCCCATCCTCAATTTTGAGAACAAAATTCTGAGAGAGTAATAACAAGACAAAATAGGAGAGTCACCATTATTTTGTAAAGGGAGTTCCTAGACCCATCTCTTGAGTTTAAAAACAAAATAAGAGTGGGAACATTGTCTTAAATAAATAAAGATAGTTATGGATTTGATAGAAAGGAACTGATTCTCATAACCTTTCAGGAAGCTTTATTAGTAGATTAAAGCATTAAGGGCACAGGAAGCCAGGATGGGTGGCAAATGAAAAGGTACTTCAGTTCCAAATCACAAAAGAGATTGCTTTTTGCTCTAAGATTCTGGAGCAGTGATTCTCAATCTTCTTACTGCTGAAACCCTTTAATACAGTTGTTCATGTTGCAGTGATTCCTAAACAAAAAATTATCTTTGTTGCTACTTCATAACTGTAGTTTTTCTACGGTTATAAATTGTTACAACCTGTGTTTTCCCATAGTCTCAGGCATCTCCTCTGAAAGGGTCTTTTGGCCACTTCAAATGCTGTCACAATCCTCTCAGGCTGAGAATGGCTAGCCTAGGGTGTGGCAAACTCACAGATGTAGGAAGTAAAGTCTTCACTGGGTCTGGGAATCTGGAAGGCTGGGCTTGCACAGGGTTTCTAAAGGGAAGTGAACTATTCCAAGGCCATAGTATGATTTTCTCATCAACCCTGCAGGGGTGTGGCCTGGTTAGGGAGGAGCTATAACTTCACACGGATGTCTTAGTTTTCAGACTGATTTAATTGGTGACAATACCACATGCTAGAATTGTTGAAAAATTTCTCATGGAAAGCCAAATTTCATTTTCAAAAAGGGCATTGACACAAGAGTTTTTAAGTAGGAAGATCTGCAAGATCTAAGCTTCCTAAAAAAAATTCTCTAGAAAAGATAAATCAAATGAATGTAAATACTGAGGATAAATTTCAAAGTATATTAAAAAATCCATTTTTGGTAAACTCTAAAAATCATTCATCATGGGCCCCATTTTATTGTGTATAAGTTATGAAGTGTTGCATCTCATGAATATTCATCTACCAGCAATCAACCCTCACCATCCCCAGGGTTACAGATTCTCTGGAGGGCTGAACCTACTTTCAAGCATGAAGAATTCAATATGAAGAAATTATTTTTACTGACTTAACACCAATGGGGAGAATAAGTGGAGAGAGATTACACTAATAAAAAGGAGATTTTCCCTTAATCATTTTCTTATGAAAAACTGCCAAGTAAGCTCATGATAGGGGGGTGCAAGTAATGATATCCCCTCCCCACGATGGCACTGGATCGAAGAAATATGGACAGTGATTTCTTTTTCGAAGAAATAAAATCTGAACACCTCCCCCTCATAAAAGCTCTGCATTAGAACACCTAGTGTTGCAAAGGTGCTTAATGTTTCTGAAAGTGAATAGATCACCCTTCTGTGACAAATGCTCATCTGCATACAGCAGCAAGGCACAGCAGGGGATGTGGGCTCAGGGGCATCCCACATAGAAATATAGGCATTCTCAGGGAAAAGCAGTTCCTCGATAAACTTTATCACCTCATTCCCAACTCCAGCTGTCACTTTACTGCTTTCCAGATTGACGTCTTAAATCAAGAAAATGCCACCCGCATACAGTAACTGGCCTAATCTCTTCTGTAAATTGCTGCCTGTGGTTTTCAAAAACATAGTAAATTGCTGGCAATTGACAATGGCTTCTCTCTGCGAGGCCAACTTCACTTCTGCAGTTAACAAGTCGGTCTTCAATTATTCATGCACGTCACCCAATGTCTAGGCTCTTCTGACATCCATTGATTTCAGACATCAGGTAGTCTGCCTTTTATACGGAACTGAAATCCATATTGTGCTCTCCTCATGCAAAATTGTATGCAAGGATAATGACTGCAGTCATTATTATACCTCAGTATCTCAGTTGATGGCAAGTGCAACTTACTATACATCTGGTGTTTCTGATGCTGTTCCAAAGCAGGGCAGGGTCATTTCTCAGACATCAGGATAGCTTTAATGCCCTAATAGTCAAATACTCAGAGGAATACTCAGTCTTCTTTATTAATTGTATAATTACAGGACAAGAATAAATGATGAATTCTTTCTACCGAGCAAAGCATCAGAAGACCCCTTTAAAACTATATTGTCAAATTGCTGTACTTTGTTCTAGAAATCGGGTCAATTCCTGTCTCCACACAGCTCAAGCAAATTGAATTTTTGGTGCTAAAATAAATGTAGAAAGAGAGAGCCTGTTCTGAAAGGACTTCTCTGCATGATTCTTTTTCAGCACTGTAGTTCCTTAAGGGGATTCTGTGGGAAGCATATTTACCTGTCCTTGAGTGTTTGAGTCAGTACTGGCTCTGAGCTAAGCTATGGATGGAACAACGAACAGTCTTCTGCTTGAGGAACAGTCTTGTCTCTATAAGCTCAGGAAAATTAACTCCAGTAGCATCAAGAGAATGCTGTAGACACATTTTCCTCTTACTGTGCCTCAGTAGGTATTTTAGGTCACTGCCAGGCACAGTGTGTAACTTGAGACACACATGATGACCAAAGGAGAGACTGAAAATGAGTGTGGGGTTGAGGCAGAAAGTTGGAAGAAGCCAATAGAGGAAAAACAAATGCAGGAGCTCAAAGCACTTTTCTGAAGGAAAATACTAGCATCTTTGTGAAAGTCATTTGAAATGCTTTTCTTTACAGAGAGCAACATACTCCTAAGCTCATTTTTTTCCCTTAAAGCAGCTTCGAATCCTGGGGAGAATCCTGGTAAAGACTATGCTTCCCACCCTGGTATAAAGTGTGTCTGCTTTCCATTATCACTGCAACCACCCCAAACATCCCCCTGTTAGTACTCATTGAATGTTTGCCTTTCCTGTTATCAACAGCTTAAAACTGGTACTGCTTACTTTTTTTTAAACTTTACAAAGGCATCAAAGCTATACAGATTCAGAATGAGTGGTACATTTTAGGTTTTTTTTTTTCCACTGTGCTAGTGATAAAATTAACATAACAAAATGAGAAGCTTATTTTACTTATGGTTCCAGAGGGATAACAGTACTTTCTGATAGGGAAGTGGCAGGAACAGAAAGTTGAGAATTCATATCTTTAAACCATAAATATACAGCAGACAGAAAACTAGAAACGATCTGAATCTTAGAAACCTCATAACCCAATCCCAGTGATGCACTTCCTCTAGTAAAGCCACACATGTCCTAAACAATATACCCAGCTTGGAACCAAGTGTTCAAATGTCTGAGACTGGAAACACCTCATTCAAACCACCACACAATTTAATGAAAGTTTAAGTTGAGAACATTGTATATTGAACACATTAGGGGGTAATAATTGTATACTGGCTAGAGCTTTTGGTACTATGTTTGGGATGAAATAAACCAAGATAAGAGGAATTGTACACTTCTGTATGGCTATTGAGGTAATAATTTTAACTACATATTTCACATTACTTAAACAGTGGCTGATGTATATATTTTAATAGAAAAATGAACATGGCACAAGGCAGGCAAGAGCTACTATGAAACTCCATTCCACACAACTATTTGTGATTCAGATTCTCATATACTACTGATATTTTTAAGGTCATCTTTAGGGTAACATGATTGTGATATCTGTAGTAATAAAATAATAGTCTTGAAGATATCCATTTGATATCCACATGATAGGTAGCATGTGGGATATGGGAGTTTTTGGCACTTGCCTTATTTCATTTAATTTTGTTTTTCCATGTTGCTATAAATGACATGAGTCTATTCATATTAAATAAAAATAATATTCTGTTGTATATATGCCATGTTTTCTTTATCCATTTACCTGTAGCAGGGCACTTCAGTTGATCCCCTACTTTGGATGGTTCAAAAAGGACTACAGTGAACGCATGTAGTCAGTTGTCTTTTAATATACTGATTTCACTTCTTTGGACATATTGGACATATGCCCAGTGGTAGGAAGCTTTTGCTGATTTGACCTGCACAGATACTGGCAATTATTCATCAGACAAATGGGTGCTGACTTATTCCTGAATTTCTTCTATTGCTGAGTCAGGAAACAGGGAAAGGGGAATCAATGATGAGCTCCTCCAAAGGACTGAGAGACATCAGCTCAATCCTGACCAAGCAGACCTCAGGTGACCCTTGTGCCCTTTAGCTTTCAACTTCTGACCTAGATACAGTGTTCTGCATTGAGTTAGACTAGCTAACTTACAGATGTGAGCAATGTCCACATTAGGTAATTCTTCTCATCTTTCTCTCTTATCAGTCAACAGACAGGGCACAAGAGAGGGCTAAAATTCCCCACATTCCCTGACCCATCTCCCGAGGCATGTCCATGTCATAGCTAACACCCTACATTGTGCCACTTGTATAAAAACATTGTGTTGTTAGGATCATTTCAATGGATTATGGTTTGTCTTTGTGCTAATCTTACTTTGAATCAAGAGCAGAAAAACCTATCTTCCTGCCATATTCTCATATTTCACATTGTATTTTTTCTGGTCAGTCACTTCGTACACTCTTCCTGATCTATGTGCTTTATACTCTCATCATTCTGCTCTGCTTACATTTTCACACTTATCCTTGCTCAACAAGGGATCCAGAGTTCTTGTGTTATAACAGCCAGCATGTTTAGAAGCATGGGGGCCCCAGCAGCTACTGTAACCAGCCAATTAAATCAGGTACCTAAGGACTTTCATAGACATCTGTATTCCTGACATTGCCCTGATTCAGTCTGACATTTCAGACCAATAATTGTTCATGGCACTACAATACCTGCTCATATAGGTTTTCTTTGCAAGATAATTTATTAAAGATGATTTTTATCTCATCAGGCTACAAAGGAAACATTGATAAAAAGCATTGAAATGAGTTGTGATCTGTCTCTGCAATATACTTGGCCAAGGAATTGAATGATTGTCAATATAGGCTGTCCTGTCAATTACAGGGCCATTCTACAAACTTCATTCAGAAAAGTAGTGTGTGCATAATTTTATCTTATGTGTCTGCCAATAGTACATACTGCTACTTAGCTTAGAGAAGTAAGTCAATATAGTGAAACATGTTTATAATAGTTTCTTTTGCAATGTAACCATGGAAAATATCACCTGAAACCCATTGCTACGGTTGGTCTCTTAATTGATGCTTCACTACAAAGAGTTTGTGCTTTCTAAACAAACCAATTAACATCATAAGAAAATCCCAAATCTTAAAAGGCAATTACATGTGTTGTGTTTGTACTACATGTTGTTCTTCGAAAACAATCTCATGTTCAATTGACTGCATCAAAAATGCACCAGAATCCTTAAATTGCCTTTTAATGGCAGTGAAGCCTTTGAATACAAGCTGGAAAACTAAGCTCTCTGCAGTATCCAAATTCTCTTGATCACAATACTTACATGAAATTTCAGCAATTGTGGTGACTCAGAATTGTTTAGGGTTATGCAATGTGTTCCTTTTTGCATCGGAGTAATTGTAGACGTTCAAATACCAGTTTATTGAAGGTGGTCAGATATTTCACCATCTTTAGATATACATTGAGACAGATCCCTTCAGTTACTGGAACAGACTCATAACTGGCTGAGATAAGAATCCCTTGAAACTGGCTTAGTAAACTGCTATTTCCCATTTTTATTTTCAAGGTAAATATAGAGGAAGGGGGGAAGTATGTATAAATATATTAGTTTTGTGTGAATCACTATGAATAAAAAACTTGATATTAACAACCAAATAGAAGAAAGTTTTATTTTGGCTCATGGTTTCAGAGGTTTTGATTCATTCTGATGGGAAAGGCAAAGAGAAACAGGCCTTATGTTGGCCAAGAAGAAATTAGAAGCAGAACAGAATCATAACAGGAGAAAGGTAAATAAAATTATGGCCCCTAACTATAATCCTAACACATAGAAAGTAGAGGCATGAGGATCAGAAGTTGAAGCCTAGTTGTTCATATATATATATATATATATATATGTGTGTGTGTGTGTGTGTGTGTGTGTATGCTCCAGCATGTTGTACATGAGACACTGTCTCAAAATTCAACAAAAATAACAACAACAATAAAACAAACAAACAAATCCAGGGGAACCAAAGCAGAAAAGGTTTATGACAACATAAGTAGCTGAGACCATTCCTGATTGATCCATTCTCTCAAGCAGCCTCCATCTGCATAGATCTATTAGCCTCTCATTTCCTACACTAATTTCTATCAATGCATGGATTAAACCATTGTTATATCAAAGTCTAGATGATCTAATGGTGTCTGTAAATGCTTTTGTAGACACAATCAGAGTTGTGTTTCATTAATCTCTTAGGTAGATCTTAATCCAATCATGTTGTTCAGACTTAACCTTCACAAAATGTCTCAGAAGTGGTTAGCTTAGGTGATTAGCTAAAGCTGATTTGAAAGAACAGATTTTAATCTCCTGAAGCAAGCATGCTAATTTTTCCTTCCCATCACTCTTATTTATATTATTGCTCACTTTATTAAGGATAGAATTTAGATTTAAGACAGGATTTGAGTACTTATTTACTAGGCAAAACAAAACAATTCCACAATTAATGTTATGCTGAAAATAATCTTGATACACAGGTAAAAGTATCTTTTCTTAAAATGTTATCTCAGTTATGTTTTCAGTAGAAAAATGAAAAACAACAAAATACGTAGAGCAGAGGCTAAGCCTTTCTAGGCAAATTTGCATAGGTGTGAATGTCCATATCTTTCACATGTGGTGAGTCAGGAGTATATTTGCATAGACCTTTTACAATGTAGTGTCTCTAATCATAAAACATGTAGAAGAGCTCCAAAAGTTAGAACAAATAGTATATCTTCCTGCTAGTGAGAAAGACTTATTTGAACTTCAATAGAAAAATATGAGAGGCTGGGTGTGGTGGCGCACGCCTTTAATCCCAGCATTTGGGAGGCAGAGGCAGGCGGATTTCTGAGTTCAAGGCCAGCCTGGTCTCCAGGACAGCCAGGAGTATACAGAGAAACCCTGTCTTGAAAAATAAATAAATAAATAAATAAATAAATAAATAAATAAGAGATTATAACACAGAATTATAATTTACTACCTCTGCTATTATTCAGGATTGTTGTTATCAAATGGAAGTTTGTGGTTTCTGCATGTCAGCGTAATAATACAACATTAGGTTGTCCTTGTAGAATAACAATCATAAAAATGCTGATATTTGATGAAGTTTAGAAAACTATATGACTATGTTCAACCTTTCCTTACTGAGGAATAGGTCCAAGAAGAATCAGGCCCCCTCGCTGAACAGAGGTGTTGTGCATTTTGTTTTCAGGCATTCCAGGCACCAGCTTCCACACCAAAGGAAAAGATATGGTTTAAGTTCTTTGTTTGGACTGTAAGCCATGAAAGTGATGGGGAACTGTTTGCCATAAAATGTCTCCTGGGTAGATAATCAGTTTTGATTATCTGTCCTGAAGAATCTAGCCTTGAAGGAAAGAAAATCTTGACCAGTAAAAATAATTTACTGAGTAGCACACAGGGAGATTGGCCATTGACAATATGCCTTGAGAATGAATTCATTGAGGCTCCCAGACTGCTCATGGGGACTATGTATGTACACGAGGATTTCATAGAAGACTCTCATGAGCAACCCTGTCAGTTTATGTAAAATGACACTCAAAAAGTACTATTATTGTCTTTGAGGAAAAAATGGCTTACATTTCTTTAGGAACTAAAATTCCTATAACCAAAAAGTGTATGTAGGTGGAACAAGTTACTGAGAAACAACTGCATCTGGGTTTTCTTCTGTGTGGATTACAATGAAGGGTGACTGGGACATTAAGCCTGACACTCCATTATTGCACATGTGCCTTGAGCAAGGCAGTATCTCCTCATCAAGGTCCCTTATCTCTAAAATGCAGATGATAATTTCTACTCTAGAGGTAAGGACTCAAACATAGCACCTGTATGTAGCAGGCCATGATGAGTTAGTTCAATCCTGTTCTTGGAGTATTTTAGAAGGCTTTTGATCCAAGCTCATAATTAAGATTGGATAAATTTTTCATAGAATTGTCTTTTCTTTATGACTAAATTGATGTCCACAGAAAGTAATATGCAGCATTCAGAATTCTGTGAAAACATGATACATTTAACATTCTCTGAGATAATATACTAGTTTTATATACATCAAGAAAACTCATTTAGAATAAATATTAGATTAATATTTGTACAATTCTGGGAAAAAAAATTTAAAAGATGTTATTAAAATAGCAGCCTAATTCTTTTGGAATTAAAAAAAAAAGACACTACAACTCATGTTATTACTGTAACTCACAACTTTCAATATTTATTAATGTAGAAAACTGTAGGGATTGTGTGAAATCCTGAGTAAATGCATGTGTTACCACAGCAGAGTAATGTCAAGGACTTCTGTGCTTTAGCTTCATGGGAATGGCAAAACTTTTCCTCGGTTCAGAGGGATTGAAAATCCTTTGTCTTCTCCACGTGTGTGTATATTGGGAGATGTGTTTCCATTAGAGAGGACAGACCATTCAATACCAGCATTTCTCTGTCTGTATATCTTTCCTTTCTTCATTCCCTTGCTGCCCTATTCCAGGTTCCAGGACCTTAGTGATTCAATGATGTGATAGAAAATGGGAAAGGTTTTTGCATTTGTGTTCTGAATATATTCCTCAGGAGAAAAATTATTTCAAATTTTCTAAATTTCAAAGAAGTGGCATTGTTATTAATTGTCCCTCTGTTAATCTAAAAACCAAAAGACATACAAACAACCACAGAGGCTCTCAAAGATGTCTAATATACTTCAAGTGGGAGCAGAAAGAACACAGAGAACACATGCCTGCAGATTATATCAAGAAGCTCTTTATATGTTGAAGGGAAGGATTTAACTAACAGCAATGCATCTGAGAAGTTAATGTGCAGTGCTGAGATGTTATCAAAAGGCTGCTTCATACTTCCCTAAACCACTTAGTCCTACAAATTTACATTGAGTAGCTATTGCAGGCTAATAAATATATACCCCAAAGGATTAATCTCTAATAATTTCTCCCATAACTATAAAGATGAACATGATGACAATAAAGAACCATCATTTCCTGAGACCTCATGATATGTTAAGGTCTTTTCTAATCGCTGCATAGTATTATTTCATTCAGTTTTTCCAACAACTTAACAACACGATTGATTTAGTTTTCTTGGTTTTGTGGGAAAGAGAACTGCAACTCCAGAAGTTGATATTATACAAACACTTTGGTTACATATATAAAGTGAATTTCAAAAACAATGTATCCATCACCTTCAAGTGCTAGAAGATGTGGTGAGAATGTGTTCAAGACCACAGTGGCAGATACATATGTGCTGCGGGGCTGGTACAGGATATCAATGCATCTGAAAACTGTCATCAAGGGTCTAATAAGAATTTAACCAGGTGTCTAATCATTCATGAGAGCACGTACTATTCATTAGTAAGAATGGTCAGACTGAGCTTCAGGATGACCTCAGTTATCCCTGTCTTTTGAGGCTATATTGAATCCTTTTTTACAAAAGACTTGGGTTGGTGTAACCAGTTAGACCTCTAATCCAGACCCTGCCTTGCCCTGGCAAAGCAGCAGATGGTGGCTCCATATGGGACAATCACATCCTCCCCCATCACACCTTAGTAATGTAAAGCAGGAGCAGATGGACAGCAGCTGGGCCTTTTTTTCCATCTAAGCAGCAGTGTTCTGTTAAGGCTTTCATTACTCCTGGCTTTCTGAAGGTTTCTGAACCCAGTCCTTTAGGCTCTTGTTTATTTGAGCATCTAAATTTGCAGCTTTCTCTCTGCATGGGACAGATTAAGAAGGTCTCTGTCCAGTGGAACCCAGGAATCTCGACAGCTTGTGAAGGCTAATTTTGAGGGAAGGTAGGTTTAAAAGCAAATAATAATTTTATCACCTTTATCACTATCCCCCGCCCTTTTTATGTTCAGTCAGTTTGGCTTCCTACCAGTTGCTAGTTCTCTGTTACTGAAAACTGCTTTCCTGACTTCTATAATGAAAGTTTTACCTCACATATTCTAATTTAATTAAAAGTGCAAAGTATTAAGTAAAATAAAGCCAAAATGAAGCATGTATGTGTATGTTTAAAACACATTTGTTAAAATATATCCCCCTCCCCAAAAAACCCTGTGAATGTCTGAGGCCAAATCACAGAGGAAGAGGATGTTGGATTATAGATAATTTCTACATAATAAACAAACTAATTTCATTTAAAGAGCAATGTGTCACAGATGATTGTATTATATCAAGTCCTATAACATTTATTACTTAATAAAATACACCATAAATCAGTGCCAAGTCTACCCAATAAACAAGATTTGTACTATTGGTATGATTCTGTGGAAGGTATGTTAGATTGTCACTTTACATAGTACAAAAAAATTAGATCCAAGGAACTAAAGAACAAAACATCATGCTGTAACATAATGTAAAAGGTGCAAATTACTAGTGAAAAGAGCAAAAGAAGTTGACACCTGTGTTCATTGGATAATGTATACTATTTTAAAAATCTAAAATAATTCAGCAAGATAAAATAATTTCTTTCACTTGAAGTTAGCAACACCCTCTCTACCTCCCTAATTGAGGAAAGGGACGTAGTTTAAATTTCACTGCTCTGGCTAGTTTTATGTCAACTTGACACAAGCTACAGTCATCAGAGAGGAGGGAGCAGCAATTGAGAAAATGCCTCTAGGACATCAGGCTGTAGGCAACCCTGTAGGGCAGTTTCTTCATTACTGATTGATTGGGAGGGCCTAGGCCATCATGGGTAGGACCACTTCTAGATGGTTGGTCCTGAGTGAGCAACAAAGAGAGGAGTTACTACTCCTCTATGGGCTCTGCAATAGCTCCCAACTCTAGCTAGGTTCCTGCCCTGCTTCAGTTCTGCTTTCACTTCTGCCACTGATAAGCAGTGATGTGGAAGTGTAAACCAAACAGATCCTCTCCTCCCTATTTACTGTTGGCCACAGGATTTAATCATAGCAATAATAACCCTAACAAAGACATTCATAATCGCAAAGAATAGGTATGAAAAGTACATATTCCTATATTATGTATACCATGTAACATTAGCTAAAATTTTAAAGCTACCCAAGAGCTTAGTCACAACATAGTGTTGTATGACATTAAGTTAAATAGTGTACTGGCTGTTTTTTTGTCAACTTGACACAGGCTGGAGTTATCACAGAGAACGGCGCTTCAGTTAAGAGAATGCCTGATGAGATCCAGCTGTAAGGCATTTTCTCAATTAGTGATCAAGGGGGAAGGGTCCATTGTGGGTGGTGCTATCTCTGGGCTGGTAGTCCTGGGTTCTATAAGAAAGCAAACTGAGCAAGCTAGGGGAAGCAAGCCAGTAAGGAACATCCCTTCATGACCTCTGCATCACCTTCTGCTTCCTGACCTGCTTGAGTCCCAGTCCTGACATCCTTCGATAATCAACAGCATTGTGGAAGTGTAAGCTGAATAAACCCTTTCCTCCTCAACTTGTTTCTTGGTCATGTTCGTGCAGGAATAGAAACCTTGACTAAGACAAATAGCATTTCAGAAACACCAAGTCATGTAACTTAACTTTATAATGTCACATTTCCTGGGCCAAAGACTGTTAGGATTTCAGTGACAATACAGCTTTCACATAATATGTAATAGCAGAATCTTGTAATACCCTAAATGTATTTTGGAAATGTTTTATCTTTCATTATCTAAAAAGGTGAAGTAAGATTAGCATGGCTGCTTGCCATATTTATCCTTGGCTCTATGTGTGCTTGAGGTTCTTCTTTTTTAAACATTTTTAATGTTAAGTTTTGGTTGGCTATTTTTTTTCTATTTCCAGTTATGATATTTTTGCTGTTATTCTGTTAAGAAATCAATTCATCTCATTTAAAATGCCAATGTTATTGGTGTTTTTCTATGTCTGGAACATCTATAATCATGACTCTTTACTGACAATGGGAATTTGAGTTGCTCTTTCGTCTATCTCAGAGTTAGATTTTCACTTGTTAGCCCAAAGCAACACAGTATTGGATCACACACACAGCTCAATTTTCCTCTTAAGATCAATGCTTGTAAATATTGTTTAAAACTTCCACTTTTAGTAATATTTGCTGTAATGCATAGTCTCTGAGTACTGCTTGGATTCATCCATACAATCTGTTTTTTATTTTGCTCTTTAAAATTATTTAAATTACTCCAAATTCATACTATGATTTGTAGATTTTTTAAAAATTGTCTGCCTTGATTTCCAAATATTTAAGCACTTTCTAGAGATTTTAACCATTTTAGATTTCAAGTCACTGTTTTGTATGTGGCAAAGAGTACTCTGTACTATTTGTAATTGGTATTTATTAGTGACACAGAATACAATTTTAATCATTCTGCTCCACAGACACTTTAATAAAATATACATTTATTTGGTTCTGATTGTAATACAGTATGTACATTGGTCATACAGATTGTACAGTTTTTATTTCTATTGAATTGTTTCTGTTTTATATTAATAAGCACAAAATGATTGTTAAATTTCCATGTTTGTTTCCATCATCTCAATTTCTCTCTTTGTTTCATGTAATTAAACATTTGGGTTTTGATATGCTTAAGTAATTATGTCTCATTGATGAATTTATACACTTATACTTAGTATAAAACATCTTTTTTATATGGATTATGATATTTGGCTGGGGTTTTATGATATAGGACTGCAAAGATTTTCTTCTACTTGTCTTTTAATATCCTATTCCTTCTATCTTTTAATGTCCACTGAATGCATACATTTCAATATATTTACATCAGTAACATGGAATCTTCTCTTTTTAAAAGCCCAATATTCAAACCTGTCTTTAACTATTATGCTCTGTCTATTTATACCTCACCTATATACCTCACACATGGGTGTTTTTCTCATCTACCTTACTGCACTGTCGTTCAGTTTGTACCAAGCCAGAGCTCCCTGCCTCACTGCTTGTTCTCATAGAATCATTACTTCTTTAGGAGTACCAAGTTATCACCCTTATACCACCATAGAATGACTATTACATTCATAGACACAATGTGAAGATTACTCCGGGTTAGTGTTTACAGGAAGATTCAATTCTGTAGCTGTTTCTTAGGGATAGAAACATTTCTTCATGGGAGCAGGGTGACACAAGCTCACAAAACTCATAAGACCGGGAAAGTTGGCAAACTTAAAAGAAACACAAAGCCCATCTTCAAAGTTATACAAATAACAAGAAGATACTTAGTGGGAAAAGACAGATAGATGTCTGTGACAACTATAGGGAATTCCAGTGATATGGTTCTATGTTGAGAACTCATGTTGAGGTGAGCCTTTTCAGTCATTCAGCTACCTTTGTCTTGCCTGTCCTTGTGTAAGCAATTCTAATAAAGTCATTAGTTCTGTCCCAGTTAATCTTGTCAACTTTATTGGATCTGGGGTCAAGTACAAGACACTTCTGTGTAATTCATAAGGGTATTTTTGGAAGAATTAATTTCAGAGGGAGACCCTCCCTCTACCAGCAGCCATCCAATCTTAAGGAAGTGCAATTGCTTTTTACCTGCCTTCCTGCCTTGCTGAGATATGTATCTACTCTATGCCTGCCATGACTGTCACATATCTTTGGTGAGATCCAAACCTGGGTTCTTTCCTTTTTTTATTTGAACCTATCGCTCTCTGGATTGGGACTGCTGAGGTGTTCATTCTTATAGACTGAGCAATTACCATATTCTCAGCCCTTTGAGCATGAAGATGGTTATGGCTCAGCCTGACTTGTGTGAGCCAATATAATAAATCCCTTCTGTAATGTATATTCAGCCTAGCCATTTTGTTCTCTGGGAAACCCTTGATGATACAGGTTCATTAAGTTGAACATGGACAGAGCTGTTTCTTTGACATATGGCTGCACTCTCTTTCTGGTATGAGTAAATCTTACTGTACATTTCCCCAGGAAAATGCACCCAACAAGTTCTTTGTTCCAGAGTGTATGTTTGGGTAAAACTCAAGGTACAGGTTAGCTTCGGTTAATCTAATGAAGTGAGAAATTACAGAACAAGCAGAAGATGAAGAACTCTCTATAATAAGTTTAATATGGAAACTATCATATATAGATAAGGGTTTTCTTAGAAAACAGAATACAGTAGGAAGCTTGGCAGGGGTATCTCTTTCTTTTTTTTATTAGATATTTTCTTCATTTACATTTCAAATGCTATCTCAGAAGTCCCTTATAGCATCCCCCAGCCCTGCTCCCCTACCCACTCACTCCCACTTCTTGGCACTGGCATTCCCCTGTACTGGGGCATATAAAGTTTGCAATACCAAGGGGCCTCTCTTCCCAATGATAGCCAACTAGGCCATCTTCTGCTACATATGCAGCTAGAGACATGAGCTTTGGGGGTAGTGGTTAGTTCATATTGTTGTTCTACCTATAGGGTTGGAGACCCATTCAGCTCCTTGGGTACTTTCTCTAGCTCCTCCATTGGGGGCCCTGTGTTCCATCCTATAGATGACTGTGAGCATCCACTTCTGTATTTTCCAGGCACTGGCACAGCTATATCAGGGTTCTTTCAGCAAAATCTTGCTGGCATATACAATAGTGTCTGCGTTTGGTGGCGGATTATGGGATGGACCCCGGGGTGGGGCAGTTTCTGGATGGTCCATCCTTTTGCCTTAGCTCCAAACTTTGTCTCTGTAACTCCTTCCATGGGTATTTTATTCTCTATTCTAGGGAGGAATGAAGTATCCATCCATTTGTCTTCCTTCTTGATTTTTTTATGTTTTGCAAATTGTATTTTGGGTAGTCTAAGTTTTGGGCTAATGTCCACTTACCAGTGATTGCATATCAAGTGACGTTTATTGTGATTGGGTTACCTCACTCGGGATGATATCCTCCAGATAAATACATTTGCCTAAGTATTTCATATATTCATTGTTTTTAATAGTTGAGTTGTACTCCATGGTGTAAATGTACCACATTTCCTGTATCCATTCCTCTGTTGAGGAACATCTGGGCTCTTTCTAGATTCTGGCTACTATAAACAGGACTGCTATGAATGTAGTAGAGCATGAGTCCTTATTACCAGTTGGAACATCTTCTGGGTATATGCCCAAGCAAGGTCTTCACAATAGTCCCCCAAAATATAAAATACCTTGGTGTAACTCTAAGGAAGTGAAATATCTATATGACAAATATTTCAAGTCTCTGAAGAAAGAAATTAAAGAAGATCTCAGAAGATAGGAAATTCTCTCATGCTCATGGATTGGCAGGATTAATATAGTCAAAATGGCTATCCTGCCAAAAGCAATCTAAAGATTCAATGTAATCCCCATCAAAATTCCAACTCAATTCTTCACTGAGTTAGAAAGGGCAATTTGCAAATTTATCTGGAATAACAAAAACCTAGGTTAGCAAAAACTATTTCCAACAATAAAGAAACTCTGGTGGAATAACCATGCCTGACTTCAAGCTGTACTACAGAGCAATTGTGATAAAAACTGCATGGTACTAGTACAGTGACAGACAGGTAGATCAATGGAATAGAATTGAAGACCCAGAAATGAACCCACATACCTATGGCTACTTGATCTTTGACAAGGGAGCTAAAACCATCCAGTGGAATAAAGACAGCATTTTCAACAAATGGTGCTGGCACAACTTGGCAGTTATCATGTAGAAGAATGCAAATTGATCCATTCTTATCTCCTTGTACAAAGCTCAAGTCTAAGTGGATCAAAAAACTCCACATAAAACCAGAGACACTGAAATTTATAGAGGAGAAAGTGGGGAAAAGCTTCGAAGATATGGGCACAGGGGAAAATTTCCTAAACAGAACAGCAATGGCTTGTACTGTAAGATCAAGAATCGACAAATGGGACCTCATAAAATTGCAAAGCTTCTGTAGGGCAAAGGATACTGTCAATAAGACAAAAAGGCCACCCACAGATTTGGAAAGGATATTCACCAATCCTAAATCTGATAGGGGACTAATATTCAATATATACTAAGAGCCCAAGAAGCTGAACTCCAGAAATTCAAATAAACCCATTAAAAATGGGGTACTGAGCTAAACAAAGAATTCTCAACTGAGGAGTACCGAAGGGCTGAAAAGCACTTGAAAAAAATGTTCAATATCCTTAATCAACAGGGAAATGCAAATCAAAACAACCCTGAGCTTCCACCCCATATCAGTCAGAATGGCTAGGATCAAAAATTCAGGTGACAGCAGATGTAGAGAAAGAGGAACACTCCTCCATTGCTGGTGGGATTGCAAGCTTGTACAATCACTCTGGAAATCAGTCTGGCTGTTCCTCAGAAAACTGGACATAGTACTACCAGAAGACCCAGCAAAACCTGTACTGGGCATATACCCAGAAGATGTTCCAACTGGTAATAAGGGCACAGGTATTCTTGTCCATGGGTCCTTAACTTTTACTGTTTCAAAGTAGATATCTGTAGGCTCCATTTGAGATTAAACTGTGGCTAGGCAGAAAGGTTGTAAAAGTTACCAGAACGTATTAAGAATAATCTCTTTGGACTCCTGAATCCTTTTAACAACAACAACAACAAAATGTGATGACAGCTTAATAGACTTCTGAATGGGTTAGAAACAAACAGCCAAGGTCTCAAATGCATCAACCTGTTGGGCACAGCATGGGGCTGGCTTCATGTGTGCTCTTCTGCTAATGCTATTCTCATAATGAGCACAAGCATGAGCAATGACTCAAGATCCAGGAAGGAGGGACCTGTGTGGAGGTTTGTCTACATTCCTGAACACAACTATCTGCCCAGCTCCCATTCTGGTCAAGTCTTTTCCATACCTGCTGACTAATATCCAATAAAAGGGGACCAGGAAAAAAAAGTAAAAACAACAACAACAAAAAAATAGAAAAAGAAGAGAAAAGAGAAGTAAAAAAAAAAGAAATCCTTTTGGCATACACTTAGATGTCAGAAAAAACAGTTATAAAGGGCAGTTGACAAAAACAATTGTGAGCAGTAATAGATAATTGGGCTTGTGCAGAGCATATGACTTCTGTTCTTTATTTTTATTACTCCACAGAGCCGTTTTGAAGCCTACCCAGTTAGCATGTATGATAAACATAAACAGAACCATCATTTGCTAATCCCATCACTGGCAACCCTGGCCCTGTTAGGAAGCTTTCACAGGATCACAGGGGAACAGTGGTTGGTTCACAGCTCACAGTGAGTGCTACAGATGAAACCTGAACTAAATGCTTGTTTTTGGAACCGTATTCTTTCAACACTCTGTTATGCCAATTCCTCAGGGCAAACTTCCTCTCTTCTTACTTATTTCAGATAAATTCATAATGAAGAAAATAAAACACAGTTTCCACCTGATGAAATGAAGATACCCATATAATAAAGTGACCATTCTAGTTAAAAGACAGAAATTTAAAGGCTAATTCTGTGTTTAACTTGGTGCTCACTATTCCTTTATTTATCCTTTATTTATCAGATTTGCATTTTAAAATGACCTATAATCTACATTGATAGGCAACAACACCTGGATACAGAGTCTAGTCAAGCTTTATGTCCTAGACTTTAGTGGTAATGAACATTCAGTAGCATAAATCATCAAGAAAGCTTTTGCGTGGGTCTCAGTAGCAGAAATGTACTTTCTGGTCTCTGAACTCTCCAATGGGAGAAATGATGACAATCTCTAATTTTAAATCGCTATAGTATAGAAAGGTGCTAGAGTAAATCCTTCAGTGATGTTCACTTCTTTGGCTGAATCAGACATGCTTTATTAAACATGTACTTCAGTAGAGTCCAACAGTTCTAAAACCATCTTTGGTCTTTAAGGTAAAGTTGTAAGATCAGGACCCCAAATGTAAGTGTAGGACCATATTCTACGTATGATTTCAGACTGACAGTATACAAGATGTAATAAATTTCCTTATACGTTTTTGAATTATTGTGCTATGCTTCTTCTTTACAGTCAATACTATGCCAGATAATATTTTTAAGACTAGGAATTAGAAATTTAACACAGTTTGTTTTTATATTTTTTAACAATCAAAAGATATGTTTTCAGAAAGCCTGTTGAAAATAAGAATTATAAGTAGACAGAAATAACATGTGTTCCATGTTGAATTAAGAGCAGAGTTTTCTATCTGATGAGAACCTCAGAACAGAAAACACCACACCCATACGTTCACATGTTAGTAAGTGTGAACACATACTACAGTTAAAGAGATTCCATTCTTTATAACCCCCTTCCTACTCTAACCATGAATGTTCATAGCCCCTTTTGCTTTAATCAATAGGACTGCCGTCACTATAAGACTATGTATTCATCAAGCACATGAGAATTTACTTGAACACTAGCCCCAATTTCAAATTTCACTATAACAAACAAAATAGAAGCTGTGATTTTGAAAGCCCTTTACATTAGCATGCATTTCTCCAAGATCACTTTTTCATGTTAGAATACAGACATTATTTTTTAAAGCACTATCTCACAGAGCACATGCTGATTCTGAATTCACTATGGAAACAAGTATGACCTTAAAATGATTCTCCTATCTCAACCTCCCAAGTGCTGTGATTACAGATAGGTAACACACACCAGCTTAGACTATTTTTTAAGTTATTACTATGTATAAAAGTTCTATATTTCTCCACTCCAGTATAATAATAAAATGTATATAATAGTAGTTAGTTTATAACTATATGCTTTCGCGTGTATTTCAAAGACATGGTTAGCTCACCTTAGAGAGGCCACCTACTTCCAAATAAAAGCAGATGATGAACACATTCCAGGTGACCCAGAGAGCAGTCCACACTGCATACTGAAAATAAAGGGTTGAGAAAAAGAAAGAAAAAGTGGAGATGAAAATCACATATTTGAAATAAATTAATAATAGAAATGTCAATAAATATGTTTTTGTGACTAAACATGAGATACTGAGATCAAAATCACATTTTTTCATTTTTTATTAGATATTTTCTTAATTTACATTTCAAATGCTATCCCGAAATTCCCTCTTCCCTCCTATGAGGTATCTTAAAGGGAGCATTTGTGCAGCTAAATCCAAAGGATGGACCCAACGACTGCAGCTGCCAGGGATCCATCCCACAATCAGTCACCAAACATAGACACTATAGCATATGCCAGCAAGATGGTGCTGAAAGGGCCCGGATATAGAGGTCTCAGGGGAAAATATACCAATGCCTGGCAAACATGGAGGTGGAAGCTCACGGTCAGCTACTAGATGGAACACAGGG
>LR749524.1:2069376-2082593 GCA_902729485.2 Mus minutoides
TTGTCACTTATATAATCAGTAAGCAAAGTTAAAGTATATTCTTTATGTAAATAAAGTCAAATGAAATAATGTTTAAACCTATTACTGGTTTGGTTTAAGATAATGGAAATTCAGTCTGAATTGATTTCATTTCCAAAGGAAAGGGGCTCACAATAAAGAGGAAGTAAGAATGAATGTATTATTGCATAGAAATTAAGAATGGGTTTGAGAGTCAAGTCAAGGGAAGAGACAGGAACAAGTGGGATCAGGTCCTCTCCTAACTGAATTACAATGTTCTCACTGTAAATTAGTCACGCTTAAGTAGTAAGGATGTTATTCATGGACTTTAAAAATGTTATAACTTGCAAAGATCTCCTTCTTACATTAAACTCTTGTGTAAAATCAAAAAAAAAAAAAAATTGAAAAGCCATGGACCCTATTGTTGTTAATGAATGCCTGGAAACCTAGAATCCTCAAATCCTTTTCTGATCTATTGTTGTTAATGAATGCCTGGAAACCTAGAATCCTTAAATCCACGTACTCACAGAATTTCTGTTTTCTGTGATTATCTTTTAAAGATAACACAATTATGTAGTTTTCTGTGAACCATCAATCTACTTACTACCAATCTATTTATCTATATACTATCTATTTCTCTATCTTTCTATCTGGCCACTTATATAAATACATCTAAATTTTCAGATGTACTAGATGGAAAATATTCAATTCACTAGTATAAATTGTTTAATTTCAGAAATTTAGTCAAAATCGAACTTCCATATCTCTGGATGAGGACTTTGAAAATGGATATTGGAGAGGAGTTATCAAACACTCTTCTGTTGTGTTATTTTCCAGAGAGTAGAGCACAAGCCCTTCTAATCAAGTAGTGAAAGAGTAAGTTCATAAAATGTCTTCAATATCCCAGAAATTAATAACTAAGAGACAGAACAAACAAACAGCTGATTTCTATTATTAAAAAAAAAAGACCATTCATCCATATTTTGCTGCAAAAGTCAGAAACATCATCAATAAGAGCATTAGCCAATCTGACTTAATGTGGTCCAGATCGGACCCCTGCATAGAGATGCAGAGTCCTAGACAAGTTCAAACAGTTTATGCTGTAAGGACCACTGACTAAGGAAATACAGTTGTTTGTATTTTCATCTTACTGTACTGGCAAAAAAATCTATGAATTGTTGAAATAGGCATTTGAGTTAAATAATTTCTTTCCATCAGTAGATTGCAATCATTGTATCCCATTTCCAAAATAAAAATGTGAAATTATTTCATATCTTGTGTCAAATAATAAGAAAATGAACAATAGGGACTGCTTTAAATCATGACCATATCAGATATATTCTAAAATTGTTTGCCTATAATATGCAATGTACTATATCATTGCCATTTAAGATCTTAAAATGTTTCAAAATGATCTTATGTTGGTGTGTAAACTGTAAATGAATATATGTCATGTAACATTTCTCCTTTTTTTTATTAGATATTTTCTTAATTTACATTTCAAATGCTATCCCTAAAGTTCCCTATACTCTCCCCCCTACCTATCCACTCCCACTTCTTGGCCCTGGCATTCCCCTGTACTAGGGCATATAAAGTTTGCAATACCAAGGGGCCTCTTTTCCCGACTAGGCCATGTTCTGCTACATATGCAGCTAGAGACACAAGCTCTGGGGGTTCAGGTTAGTTCATATTGTTGTTTTCCCTATAGGGTTGCAGACCCCTTCAGCTCCTGGGGTACTTTCTCTAGCTCCTCCATTGGAGGCCCTGTGTTCCATCCTATAGATGACTGGGAGCATCCACTTCTGTATTTGCCAGGCACTGGCATAGCCTCATATGAGACAGTTATATCAGGGTCCCTTCAGCAAACTCTTGCTGGCATATGCAATAGTGTTTGGGTTTGGTGACTGATTATGGGATGGATCCCCGGGTGGGGTAGTCTCTGGATAATCCATCTTTTCCTCTTAGCTACAAACTTTGTCTCTGTAACTCCTTCCATGGGTATTTTGTTGCCTATTCTAAGGAGGAATGAAGTATCCACATGCTGGTCTTCTTGATTTTCTTGTGTTTTGCAAATTGTATCTTGGGTATTCTACATTTCTGTGCTAATATCCACTTATCAATGAGTGCATATCTAGTGACTTTTATTGTGATTGGGTTACCTCACTAAGGATGATATCCTCCAGATAAATCCATTTGTTCAAGAATTTCATAAATTCCTTGTTTTTAATAGCAGAGTAAGAGCTCAAGAAGCTGGACTCCAGAAATTCAAATAACCCCATTAAAAATGGGGTACAGAGCTAAACAAAGAAGTCTCAACTGAGGAATACTGAATGGCTGAGAAGTACCTGAAAAAATGTTCAACTTCCTTAACCATCAGGGAAATGCAAATCAAAACAACCCTGAGATTCCACCTCACACCAGTCAGAACTGCTAAGATCAAAAATTCAGGTGACACCAGATGCTGGTGAGGACGTGGAGAAAGAGGAACACTCCTCCATTGCTGGTGGCATCGCAAGCTTGTACAACCACTCTGGAAGTCAGTCTGACAGTACCTCAGAAAATTGGACATAGTACTACTGGAGGATCCAGCAATACCTGTCCTGGGCATATACCCAGAAGATGTTCCAACTGGTAATAAGAACACAAGATCCACTATGTTCATAGCAGCCTTATTTATAATAGCCAGAAGCTTGAAAGAACTTAGATGTCCCTCAACATTTCTCTTTTCTAAGAATTCTTTGCTTTTTGCAAAAAAAAAAAAAAAAAAAATGCTAATAAAGTTACTTAAAGCTTCACAATCACTGCATATTTACACTAAAACATGTTAAAGAGGTCATATGCGCATGATAGGTTATGCTGGTTCAAGTGTTTGCAGTTATTGTGATAGATTCATATGTGTATTAGAGCATTCCAGCAATGCCAATAACCAAGCAACCAATAGCCAGCATTTAATGAGGTAAGACTAAGCCATGACAAGGGTTTTTGCTAGTTTGTTTTTGTTTTCCTGTTCTGGGAACTGAAGCAGGTCCTTCCAGACCCTAGGTAAGTTCTGTATCTCAGAATATCATTCCTAGAAAAGCCATATAGTTCCTAATTATTACAACCCAGTTCTAACCCCACAAGTATTGAGAATGTCCAGAGTATAGCAAAGGTACAATAAGACTAGCCCCTTTAAAAACTCATAGCACAAACAATGCCTGAAGGGAAATAAGGATCTACAAACTGTATTATAGATTCTGTTCCTGACCTTTCACAGACACTGATGGCAGCTGCCTAGTTCTACACATTTGAGCATAATGAAGGCTGTATTCCTTGTGTTATACTCGGTCCTTTCCAGGGGGCATATCATTCAAGTCACCATATTAAGCCTACGAAGAATGGGTCATCCTTTGATTTTCTATAGAGCATCAGAGTTTTTCTATAAAATCTGGCAGAGCTCCAGAGTTAGCATGCTTAATTTGGTAGGCTTCACTACAGACTATCCTAGGAAAAGGATTCTAACTGTAAGTTGGTCCTTCACTGAATTTTTCAACTCACCAGATGACAAATGAATCAAAGGACCATTTTACTAAAAATATAGTTCATTTATATAATTTCTGTAACACATTGTCACACATGGTAGGAATCTGACATACTTTTGATTGTATGGGAGATGGATAGAGTTCCTTTTAACATATTGCTGGTTGAGAACGATGCCTGTATGATTGAATTTTGCTTTGTGTGGGATACAAATGATACACTCCAATGTGCAGTTAATAGACCACACAGGGCCATAAGCATGCAGAAGGGAACTCTGGCAAAACAAATTCGTGGATGGGCATTTATCTAGTCAGAAATACTAAGTCATCACCGTTGAGCCTGGCCATCCCCTTAACATTGCCTTTGAAATGGGTTGCTTTGACTAACAATTCAGTGGACATGGTAACTATAGTGCAAGATGGCTTTCTGTTTTTGAGAAATACCTTTCAGTTATTATGGGACATGGCATCAGACTTGTGTATCTATGCTGCGTATACAAATTGAGGTGTGAATGACTTGACTTCTTCATGTTAAAATTACCTGCACATTATCTCTCCTTCTCTCCTGTTTCCTTAAACATAGCACATACCTTTCAAGTCCCCCACACAATGCATAGTTTTGTGGCATTTCCTAACCATGCCCTCATCTCATGAGGCTATGTAAGCATTCGGTAACTGACATAATCTTTTTAAGTTTTCCAGTCTGTATTTCTACCATTGAGCATTAGTCTTTAACATGGATTGTTTACTAAGGCCATTTAGACAGTCATCCCCCCCCCCCCCATTGGTATGAATCTACCACAACATTTGCTTAAACTATGGTAGAAATAAATAGGGTAGGCTCTTTGCTTTTATACTGTTCTGCTATCTCCTGGGGTATAGTATTTTTGTGAGAAGAACCTTAAGGGAAACCTATTATCGATGAACCTTACTAGTAAGCAAGTCAGAGTGAAGGCAAATATAACTGTAATGAGTAGTAATAGTTCAATCATGTTTCATGATTTGGTCTAGGTAAAGGCCAGGACAAACCTGCCACATACATTCTGACTCCACAAACAAATCTATGAGCTGGGACTTTATAAAGGAGGTAGATGTGGCAATATGAACTCAAACAAATATTCAAGGGCTTCACAGCCAATAATACATGAAACAAAGACACTACATCTAAAACCCTTACATTCATTCCTATTTACTCAAACATAATGTTCTTCAAACATTAAGCTTAAGAAGTGAAGTACAGCAGTGGGTGACTACAATTTTGCTTTCAAGAGCACCAGCTGAATACAGTGTTCGAGGCAAGAAACTGGGATAATTGAGCAGGGCAAAGAAGAAAGTGAGCAGAATCTATACTCATAGCTTGGACTCGGCACTAAGTCCTCACTAGGTGAGCAGAATAGAGTAGGTGTTTACTAAGTGTCAAGATAGTTAAAGGATTACAAATTTTCCAAGAAGATAAGAGAAAGGGTGGAAGATTCAGAATGTGCTCCTGAGAAGGCAGAAGAGCTTGTGGCTCACAGGAAACACCAGAGATCACTGAAAAGATGGGAGAAGGAATAAGAAAGCAGAAAAGCAAGTTTCTTGAGCTTGACTTCACACTCTATGTATTTTGGCAATTTGATGAAAGATGCTGAAGAGCTTCTTCCACATATCCATTTAGCCAGATCTTTTTAGTGAATGAATGGTAGCTATGCCTTAGAATTTAGAAGTGCTCTGTGTCCCAGCCCAGAAATTCTTTCAATCCCTTCTCCTCTGAGGATTAGCACCACAGTTTTCATTTTCTAGGTGCTTCTGTAGTAAACCTAACCTTTCCATACCCTCATCAGACATCTTATGATACCCTGCAGCTATTTTTTGTATCCCATGCCATAGCTGTACCACAGTTACTGTTTAATATTTAGGTTGTAGGAGGTTTTATCTTGATATCATGTTTGCTATTCTTTGTGCACCCTAATTTTTATATGCCAATTACACTTAGTCCACCAAAACTAACAAATGCTTTGCAACACCAACACTGGGTCCATGCTAAGTGCTTCCTCAGAAACTAACAACACATGATGTCTGTTATTGTGGCAACTAAGTGGAGCTCAAAATATAGCAACAGAAGAGAATGCATATAAACAGTGTTCTACCTTTTTAGGTGTTCCCTATCAAAGGAAGAAGGTGAGAGTAGTGGGGTCCTGCTCCAGAGGCAAATGCTGTGAAGCTGGGTAGAGGCCTGGGAAATGCTTGAGCCAGGGGAAGAGACTTGAATACCTTGTGTCTGGCACATTAGCTCACATGTCCTCTGTGCCTGCCTACTTCTCCAGCCCCTTTCTCGCACAACCTTCCCTGGTATCTGTGGCCCAGCTCAGTGCTTCCTTGGATACATATCCCTCTATGCAGTTTAATGATTAATCACTCCACTTCTTGCTTCAGTGCCATGAGCATGATTAATAATTTGTTCACATGCAAATCTTCATTATTAGGCAGAATCTTTGAGAACACTGAATGTAATGGAGAGGCTGTGCATACATATACTGTTTCTCATTCTTATACCTCATCAGTTCACAAGGCTCCCTTGAGAGTCATGGGCATTGCTTTTCTTTCTGGTTTCTTTGTTTTGCTTCCTTCCTTCCTTTTTACACCCAGTAAGAAAAAGGAAGAATTAGATCTGTCAGAATCTTTAACAAGACTCCTTGGGAAGTAGAGAAAGAAAGCAATAATTTTCTGGGAAAAGACCTCTATGCTAAATGCCTCATTTGAGTTAGTCTTCCTAAGACTCTTGTGAGGTCTGTTTCAGCATCCTTCATTTATAGGTGAAGAGGGACTTTTTAGATGGCTCATGGGACCTAGCAGGGAGCAGGTGAACCCGAGGTGGATTGGTCCCACTCCTCTTACTAGCTTCCTGAAGTTCTATCACCAGATTTCAAGCCTTAAGTTGTTCCTAATGTAAGTGCTGACCTTAGACACAGCCCTGATCTGTTTCCCAGGCAATCGCAGGTTACTATTGCCTATGCGGAGATCCAAACTCCCACATGGCTAAAAATTGCCAATGATAGTAAGTTTTAATTGTCAACTTGGCATAATGTAGAATCAATTGGAAAGAGAGTTTCAGTGGAGGATGGGTGACATTAGCTAGCCTGTGGGCATGTTTGTCAGAGGCTATCTCAGTTACTTAAATTAATTTGAAAAGACTCAACATAAATGTCCTAGATTACACAAAAAGAAGAAAGTGGGCTGAACACAGGCATGCAGGTCTTAATTGTTCTTTCTTCTAGGCATGTTTCTACTTCAAGTTCTTGCCACTTTCACTTTCCAGCAATGGTGGACTGTAATATGGAATTGTGAGCTAAAACAACTTCTTTAACCCTTAAGTTGCTTACATCAATGTATTTTGTCACAGGAAATGAAACTTATTTGAGACAGAATCACAAGAATATGTCTGTTCATAACGGTTCCTTTCATAGTTGAGGAAGGTTACTGCACTACTGCAATTGTGTGCTAATTTTCCATTGTCTTATGAACACAGAAGTAAACTGTGTGTTCCTCAAAGTTTCTCTCTTTCTCTCTCTATCTCTGAGTATGTGTGTGTGTGTGTGTACTTTCTTTTGACCCTATAATCAGTGACCTGAAATAGATTTTAATATTAAATAATATAGAAAATGGCTGTGCTGTAAGTGTAACTCAAGGGGCAGCAGCTTTTCAGTGACAGCAAAAGGAGACCTGAATCTGAAAACTAAAGACAATTCCATTCTGGACTGCAAGAGGAAGAGAAGCGCAAAACTGTATTACTAATGCTCCACATATAATACATTGTGAGACTTTTAATTTAAGTAATTGAAAGATATTTTGAATGAATGAGTAAATAAATAAATAAATAAATAAATAAATAAATAAATAAATAAAATAAATGAGAAAAGGATGTTAGGATAGAAGGATGAATGAAAGGAAAGAAGTTAGGAGAAGAGAAAATGAGAGGGAAATGAAGAGAAAGTGAGCGTTATGGTCAGACATAAATTTGGTCAGAAGATTAGGGATATTCTTGATCTTAACCTCTTAGGGAGCATATGATAGGTTTTAGTTAACAATTTAGGAAAGGAAAAAGAAACTCACTGAAAAAGACTAACACTGGAAGCTCACGGGAAATCCCATACATTGAAGAAATATAGCAGAAACCTCAATCACACAGTGGTTCTGGAGAAAGGGTTCATTTAGAGTATAAAGGTCACCAAAACTAGACAGTGTCTCCAACAGAAAACTGAAGCTTCATTCTATATATACCTGTCTGGTCCTGAGGCCTCAGTAGAAAAACAATAGCAAAAATTATAGTGACCTGATATTACAACTATTTAAAAATTAATTAATAACTTGCTATTCTGCAAGTTATTTAAGGCATATTATGCCATCCTCACTAAATCTCTTTCAGGTAAATCATATAATAGCTCAGATGATATTCAAAGGCAGAGCAGGAATTGCTTAGCCCCACCACAGAGTGAGGAACATCTCTTTATTTCTTGTCAAGTTCCAAATCTTTATTTCTATGAAATGAAGATAGATATTGCAAAATTTATCTTGATATTCCAATGATATAACTGGTATGTTTTTCAAAGTAAGTGATGGGTTTTTGATTGTAAACAGATTGGGATTAATAAAAATTAAGGTGAGATATTTAAGCCATTTTTCCTAATGTGGTAAATCCACAATATTGCAAAAGTTCTATGGTATATTTTATATTTATAGGCATGATGGCCATCTTAGAGGATGATAGTCCTACTTACAATTATTTATATTATTATAATTCATTACTTTCCATAAAAATAGTGTATATTGCTGTCTTGTTTTTATAGAAAAGACAACTAAATACTGTGAATGCCATCAGGTAGATGTAGGACACACTGCGCACTCCAGTGAGTGACCTGCCACACAGTAGGCTGGCCATGCTTGGCATACCTGGCAAGATGGATAAATGCTTGAAGTGTAGCTTGACAAGGAAGGCACATTCAATTGTAACAATTTGGGAACAAAAAATTTGAATGTATATTAAAAACCATTGTATTTGTGCTGTTATACTACCCTATGTTAGTGAAAGTGGTGTGTTACTATGTTCAATGATTAGATAATTGTGCTAGATAGGTTTGCTTTCTATGGTTAGTTTTACTGATATTAATGGTACCTGAATACACTGATGGACTATGAACATATATTCACCAGACTTCTCAACAAATACTCTAAAAGCCAGATGATCTTAGGCAGATATCATACAGACCCTAAGAGAATACAAACACCAACCCAAGGTACTATACCCAACCAAATTCTCAATCACTGTAGATGAATATAGCAGGACAAGATATTCTACCACAAAACCAAATTTAAATCATATCTTTCTACTAAACCAGTCCTACAGAGGATAATAGATGGAAAACTCCAAAACAATGAGGGGAACAACAGTCAATAAAAACCAAGATATTAATATTCTCTCAACAAACCCAAAAGAACAGAACCACACAAACATAATTCCACATCTAACAACAAATCAGGAAGCAACAATCATTGGTCTTTACTATGTCTTAACATCAATAGACTCGATTCCTCTAATAAAAAGCCATATGCTAATAGACTGGATACATAAATAGCACCCAGTATTTTGCTGCATACAGAAAACAAACCTCAGTGACAAAGACAGACACTACCGCAGAGTAAAAGGCTGGAAAAAAGTTCCCAAGCAAATGGTTCCAAAAAATAAGCTGGAGTAGCCATTCTAGTATCCAATAAAATAGACTGACAACAAAAGATTATCAAAAAAGATGGGGAAGAACACTTGATTCTCATCTAAGGAAAAAAATCTAAGATGAACTCGGAATACTTAGAATTTACACCACAAATGCTAGGACACCCATATTTACTGGAAACACACACACTGAACCTCACATAATAATAGTGGGAGACCTCAACACCCCATGCTCACCAATGGATAGATCATGGAAACAGAAAGGAGACACAATGAAACTAACAGAAGTTATGAACCAAATGGATTAGACAGATATTTACAGAACATTTCACATGAAATCAGAAGAATATACCTTCTCAGCACCTCATGGTGCCTTCGCCAAAATTGACCATAGAATCGGAAACAAAACAAGCCTCAATAGATGGAAGAAGATTGAATTAGTCCTATACATTCTATCAAATCACCACAGACCAAGTCTGGTCTTCAATAACAACAAAAACAATAGAAAGCCCACATACTCATAGAAGCCAAATAATTCTCTACTCAATGTAACTAGGTCAGGAAAGAAGAAAGAACTTAAAGATGTTTTAGGAATAGTGCCTGGCAAATACAGAAGTGGATGCTCACAGTGATCTACTGGATGGAACACAGGGCCCCCCAATGGAGGAGCTAGAGAAAGTACCCAAGGAATGGAAGGGGTCTGCAACCCTATAGGTGGAACAACAATATGAACTAACCAGTACCCCCAGAGCTCATGTCTCTAGATGCATATGTAGCAGAAGATGGCCTAGTTGGCCATCAGTGGGAAGAGAGGCCCCTTGGTCTTGCAAACTTTATATGCCCCAGTAGAGGGGAATGCCAGGGCCAAGAAGTGGGAGTGGGTGGGTAGTGTAGCAAGGTGGGGGAGGGTATAGGGAACTTTTGGGATAGCATTTGAAATGTAAATAAAGAAAATATCTAAGAAAGAAAGAAAGAAAGAAAGAAAGAAAGAAAGAAAGAAAGAAAGAAAGAAAGAAAGAAAGAAAGAAAGAGAAGGCACAGCATACACATGCGTATGGGAATCAATGAAAGCAGTGCTAAGAGGAAAACTCATAGCTCTGAGTGCCTTCATAAAGAGATTGGAGAGATCATATGCTATCAGCTTAACAGAACATCTGAGAGCTCTAGAAAAGAAAGATGCAAATACACCAAACAGGAGTAATAATTAAACACTAGGGTGAAACTAACCTACTAGAAACAAAGAGAACTATCCAAACAATCAAACAAAAAGCTAGGAGCTGGTTTTTTGAGAAAAACAACAAGATAGATTAGTCCAAATTAATCTAGTTAGCCAAACTAACTAGAGGGCACAGAGACAGTATCCAAATTAACAAAATCAGAAATGAAAAAGGAGAAATAACAACAGAAACTGAGGAAATTAAAAAAAAAAAATCACCAGATCCTACTACAAAAGGCTATACTCAAGAAAACTAATCAGTCCTATAACCCCTAAGGAAATAAAAGCATTCATTAAAAGTCTCCTAGCGACAAAAGCCCAGGGAGAGATGGTTAGTGCAGAATTCTATCAGACGTTCAAAAAAGAGCTAATACTAATATTTTTCAAACTACTGCACAAAATACAAACAGAAGGAACATAACCTAATTTGGTATATGAATCCACAGATGCACTGATACCTAAACCACACAAAGAACCAACAATGAAAGAAAACTTCAGACAAAAACCTTTTTGAATCAATGCAAAGTACTCAACAAAATTCTTGCAAAAAATGCAAGAACACATCAAAAGTATCATTCACCATGGTCAAATAGGCTTCATCCCAGGGATGCAGAGATGGTTCAATGTTCGGAAATCCATCAACATAATCCGCTATATAGACAAATCAAAGAAAAAAAGTACATGATCATCTCATTAGATACAGAAAAGAGCCTTTGACAAAATACAACAGCTCTTCATGTTAAAAGTCTTGGAAAGACTTGATCCTTGACAAAGAACTCAAAACCATCCAGTGGAAAAAAGAAAGCATTTTTAACAAAGGTGCTTGTTGAACTTGAGGTCTGCATGTAAAAGAATGAAAATTGATCCATTCTTATATAAAGCTCAAGTCCAAGTGGATCAAGAATCTATAGATAAAATCAGATACACTGAAACAAATAGAAGAGAAAGTGGGAAAGACCCTTGTTGAACACATCAGCACAGGGGGAAATCTCCTAAACAGAACACCAATGGTTTATGCTCTAAGATCAATTGACAAATGGGACCTCATAAAATTGAAAAGTTTCTGAAAGGCAAAGGACATCATTAATAAGATGAAAAGGTAACCTACAGATTGGGAAAAAAATCTTTACCAACCCTACATCTAATAGAGGGCAAATATCCAAAATATACAAAGAACTCAAGAAGTTGGACTCCAGAGATCCCAATTAACCCTCATAAAAATGGGGTACATTCTCAAGTGAGGAATTTTGAATTGCAGAGAAGCCCCTAAAGAAGATCAACATCCTAACTCATCAGGGAAATGCAAATCAAAACGACCCTTAGATTCCACAGCATACCAATCAGAATAGCTAAGGCTCTCAATTTAAGTGGTGCCAGCTCCTAGCATTGTCCAGCAGCCCTTTGCCCGGCTGCTGTGTTGCAGCTTCAGGGTTCTTGATGATTTTGTCACTTGTAGGCAAAGGGGAAAAGAGGGAGGGGTGTTTCTGCAGAGGAACTGCACAGACTCAAGTATGACAGACTTGGAAAAGATCGTTGGCAGTACAGACAAAGGGACTAAACAAGACACTAAAGAATCTATAGGCAGACTTTTGACTTTACCACAACTATCTCTATGGCTTGGAGCAAATAAACCTTTCTGGGATTCAAAAAAAAAAAAACGCAGGAGACAGCAGATGCTAGCAAGAATGTAGAGAAAGAGAACACTCCTCCATTGCTTGTGGGACTGCAAGTCGGTAAAACTACTTTGGAAAACAATCTGGTGGTTCCTCAGAAAATTAGAATAGTTTTATCAGAATATCCAGGTATACCACTAATGGCCATATACCCAAAAGATGCTGCAACATATAATAAGAACACATGCTCCATTATGTTCATAGCAGCCTTATGTATAATAGCCTGATGCCTCTCAATGGAAGAATGGACACAGAAAATCTGGTGTTTTAAATAATGAAGTACTACTCAGGTATTAAAAATGATGACTTCATGATATTTGTAGGCAAATGAATGGAACTAGAAAATATCATCCTGAGTGAGTTAACCAATACCCCAAAGGACACATATGGTGTGTACTCACTGATAAGTGGATATTAACCCAAAAGCTCAGAATACCATAAGACAACTCATTGACCATATAAAGATTAACGATAAGGAATACCAAAGTGTGGTTAATCATGGGAGGTAGATGGTGGGAGGGACCTGCAAGGGAGAAGTGTAGGGGGAAGGTAAAAGAGGGGGAAGAAACAGGTATGAGAAGATACAGAAGAGAAGCCCAGAGGGTCAGGAAAATGAAAAGAAATATTTAACACTGGGCGTGGGGGATGAGGAAACCACTAGAAAGTCCTAAAAGCCAGTGAAGTGAGAGGTTCCCAGAACCCAACTAAGACGACATTAGCTGAAATACCCTATAAAGTGGAGATAGGCCCTGACTAATACAGATGCAGATATTCACAGCCAACCATCAGACTGAGCCCCAGGACTGCAATGGAAGAATTAAGGGAAGGACTTAAGGAGCTGAAGGGGATTATAACCCCATAGGGAGAACAACAATATCAACTAAAAGATGTGTTCCCTCACCCCCACCCCCAGAGCTTGCAGAGACTAAATCACAAACCAAAGAGTATATATGGATGGGTCCATTGCTCCAGCTACATATATAGCAGAGGATTGCCTTATCTGGCACCAGTAGGAGGTGAGGCCCTTGGTCCTGTGTAGGGTTGAAGCCCTAGATTAGGGGTATGCTAGAGGGGTAAGGACTGGGTGAGTGAGTAACAGGACATCC
>LR749524.1:2089481-2118049 GCA_902729485.2 Mus minutoides
GGGTCTTCAATCCTATTCCATTGATCTACCTGTCTGTTGCTGTACCAGTACCATGCAGTTTTTATAACGATTGCTCTGTAGTACAGCTTGAGGTCAGGCATGGTGATTCCACCAGAGGTTCTTTTATTGTTGAGAAGAGTTTTTGCTAATCTAGGTTTTTTGTTATTCCAGATGAACTTGCTAATTGTCTTTTCTAGATGCTTGAAGAATTGAGTTGGAATAAAATAATAATTCTTAAAAAATGATCTAGCGATTAGCTATATTGATAGCAGTAGAAACTGAATCTTTAAAATGCAAATGACACCCTAGGGATTTTTCTACTTATGCAGCAGGTGTATGCCTGAATAAGTTTAATTTCTTTGTACATAAAGAAGTGTCCTCTATCCAGTGAGTGGAATTTAAGCTGGGGAGGAAAACAGAGAAGAGCTGATCCTCAAAGATAATCAGAGCACAGCTACAAGGACATCACAGGTGCATCCTAACACAGAAGTGCTTTGCCACCATTGCTTGCATAGACAGATGTGCAGAAATTCCCAAGTACAGAGCAACAGTGCAAAGGAAGATGCTGAAGTGTATCTTCAATCTCCTGTGTATCTCTGCTTCTGACTCTAATTAGTTCCCAGGAACCTTCCCCTGAATGAAGCAACATTTTATTTATTGGCCCATCAAAGATATAAATATGTACTGTTTTTATGTTCAAATAGAATGAATAGGCTCAGAATAAAGCAACCCTGAACAGCAGTCACAGGCAATTCATTCTGAAATGGAAACCCTATTTTAAAGCTGTCATGCATCACGGAAACCTTTAAAGTGAACTTTTAAAAGAGAGAAAAACTCATTTCTCTGCTGTCAGTTAATGCATAGTTACTATTTTCTTTTATGATATGAGAAAAAAATCCATAATGAAGGCAGCCAAATGAATGGTAATTATTAGAAATCTGCTGTCTTCATTCAAGATGCTCTATCTCTTTCAGCATTGATTTTCTGAGCACCTTAACAATAGAATTGAGATGGGTTAAAATACAAGTACAAACAGAAGCCATCAAAAATAGCATCTAAATTTCTATTATTTAGAATGTTAAAACTGAAACTTGCAAGTTTGAGGTAAGCTTGGGCTATCTTGTAAGATCCTATCTCAAAATATTCAAATGAGCAAAGAAAAAGTAAGAGCAAGATTGTATCAAGAACTAGGCAGAGAACTTCTGCAATAACTAGGCTTACCTCTCTTTTGAGGCTATACCAGTGCCTGACAAATACAGAAGTGGATGCTCACAGTCATCTATATGATGGAACACAGGGCCCCCAATGTAGGAGCTAGAGAAAGTATCCAAAGAGCTGAAGGGGTCTGCAACCCTGTAGGTGGAACAACAATATGAACTAACAAGTACCCCCACAGCTCGTTTCTCTAGATGCATATGTAGCAGAAGATGGCCTAGTCAGCCATCACTGGGAAGAGAGGCCCTTTGGTCTTGCAAACTTTATATGCCCCAGTAAAGGGGAACGCCAGGGCCAAGAAGTGGGAGTGGGCGGGTTGGGGAGCGGGGGAAGGGGGTACAGGGAACTTTCAGGATAGCATTTGAAATGTAAATGAAGAAAATATCTAATAAAAAATTGTAGCTTGAGTGTGTTTAAAATCAACATCTGTAGCAACAATAAAAACTATGTTAAAAAATAAAATAACTCAGTTTTCTAATAATCATTTCTACTATCTTTAATTAATTGTCTAATAATCATTTATTTATTTAGCTAATCAGCAAAAAAATTCTCTCTAAATGTTATAATCTCTAGAAGTACCTAGGACACCACAGTAAATAGTCACAAAATGAAATGAAATACTATATAAGTCCCTTTATCAACTTTAGGAATAGGCCTTAGAAGTGTCCCAGTCAGCGGTATAATGAAGCTCAGGACCCTTGCGAGGAATCTGAACCATGTTAATCTCTTATACAATCTAAAGGTACTCAACTCATCTCCTGGGTCAGATTGGGATCTTGATGTTTACTGGGAAAGAATATTTTAAAAATGGAAATTGTACCATGCTACAAATCAGGGTTTCCTTTGTGTTTTAAGCGTCTTCTGTTGAACATTTTCATCATCATGGTAAAAGGACACTTTGGTAACAGTGGTTCTGTCTCAGCGGAGCAGGAGTAGATAGTCACCACTTTTGCAAAGCACCACAAACAAATTCAGCATAGTCAAGAGGAGAGCAGAAGGGAAGCAGGGCAGGAGAAGCAGCAGGTAGGGGTGGTGAGGGAAGCCAAGGAACAATGATGTTGAAAAGTCACAGCAGAGCAGAGAGTGCATTAAGTCAAGAGAAGGACTGGAAAATCAGGTAAATGTAGAGAAGTTAAGAAAGCATAAAGGCTCAGGACCTTTCAGGAAAGCAGAGCCAACTACTCATCAATGTGTGGCTCTAGCTATATTTGTAGCAGAGGATGGCCTAGTTGGTCATCAATGGGAGGAGTAGCCCTTGGTCCTGAGAAGTCTCTATGCCCCAATATAGGGGAATGCCAGGACCAGGAATGGAAGTGGGTGGGATGAGGATCAGGGGGAGAGGGGAGGGGGAGGGGGGAGGAGGAGGGGGGGAGGAGGGAGGGGGAGGGGGTTTTTGGAAGGGAAACTAGGAAAGGGGATAACATTTGAAATGTAAATAAAGAAAATATCTAATAAAAAAGAAAAGAAAAGAAAAAAGAAAAAAAGCAGTCAGCAGCATAAAATGATTTTTTAAAAAAGGGAATTGTTTCTAAATGAAAGTTAACATAGGTAGCGGAGAAAATAGAGTATGATTAAAATGGGTATGCATCTTTCCCTAATCAATTAAAAACTAACAGCGATCAACATTTTAATAAACAAGACTATATTATAGTGTCTTATAGATTCACACATTGCCATTAACCATTCACTTGGTATCCTGAATAATTGCTTATAATATTGTTCATGATTATGAAAATAAAACTCTAGAATATAAATAGGTTTCTTGGTATTTTTTCTTGGCTTATGATAAGACAAGTATAGTGGAAGCTCATGCACTTTCTTTCTTTCTTTCTTTCTTTCTTTCTTTCTTTCTTTCTTTCTTTCTTTCTTTCCCCATTTTGTATTTTATTAAAGAAGACACTTGAGTGCTATAAAACCAAGTTGAAGTTATCTTTTACTTATTTGTTTTTATCTCATTTTTTTTTTGTGTGTGTGTGTGTGTGTTGAATTGTACCTGTCTAAATGCTAACATTTTTAAAAAATCTGACAGGGTTGGGTTTCAGAAGAGAGAGAGGAATCCTTTTATGTTCATTCCTTTGAACACTCCCATTGCTCACTAGAGATAGATGAAAGGAAAAGTCTGAAATGAGATCTCACTTGCCACAGAGACACAAGAAAGAATCAAACCAGCCACACTCTCATAAAAGACTGAATTAAAAGCACATTGTACAACTGCTACTGATGTGGCTAACTTTTACCTTAAGAATTCATGGACTAAGTATTCTGTAATCACAGAGGATTAAACAGGATTAAATCTTCCTTTGAAGAGAAGGTTTAACTTCTGCAATTAACATCTTTCTTGGTGAAATCATATCTCTCGGATTATTTCAAAGAGGTTATAATTACAAAAGAATGCATCTTGAGGTATGCCAAGTCCTATCCCCTTGCCCCTCCCCCGGCTTCACTAATATTTCCATGGTTTAAAAATTGTCTATCAACTAACCACTGAAAATATTTTCATGCTCCATATGGATGACCAACAGTTTCTGTGCTCATACTATTCAGATAGTGGTCACATGTGATAAGCTATAATTTGAAGATGTTCCTCCTATCTATAAATTTATCAATAACATTTGCACTCAGCACTATTTCGTGTTGAGTTTTAATTTTTCAGAATGTGGGTTCTGGGAATCAACCCCAGGTTATCAGGCATGGCCAGTTCTTGTTGCTACTTTTTGTTTGTTTGTTTGTTTTTTTAGCAGCCCTATCTTATAGCCTAGTGGTAATCAGTGTTTGCATGTAATAGTTAGGTGGGGAGGAAGTAGGATGCTCAGAAGAGAATGCTCCTTAAAGAAGCACATTTGCTGTGTTGTTCTTGAACTGTGTCTGGTAGAGGAGAAACATGTCTCTAGCATACTTGGAAAGGTTTCATTGGCATTGAGTTCCTGTATCTTAAGGAAATGATGGGTCTTCCTCAATCTTACATTTTAATAGTGAAAGTATATGTTTGAAGGAAGTAGTATAGTGTCTCACCAAAAGCACATTTGTTAATGTCTTTATTGTTGTTTGTTTTTGTTTTGTTGGTCTTTATTTTCTTTTTGAGACAGAATCTCACTGTGTTTCTCTGTCTGGTCTAAAACTCGATATAGACCAGACTGTTCTTGAACTCACAGAAATACTCCTATCTCTGCCTGCTAAGTATGGGGATTAAAGGCATGTAACACCATACCCTGCCACAGTATTTATTTTGTTTTGTCTTAAAGAAATAAATAAAAAAATCCAACTAACATATCAAGGAGCATTTCCTGTTTAAAAAGAAATGAATTTAATTCTGTAGATGGACAGGTTTATGAAGGATGATGGAAGAGATGGGAATGAGTATATCAGAAATTCATTTAGAAAATGTATTTGTTTGTGTATGCCCTGACTCAAGATACGATGGTGCAGAGGGACCACCATCTCAATATGCTAGTGAGCTAATGCATTTGAGAAATGACCTAAAGCCTGAGAATAGCAAAATTATACATATTACATGAACAATACTCTGGTTACCAATATGCAGATTATCAACATTCAGTTTATCAATATTTGTTAAACTGGTGCTAATAAAAGTAGGACAAATATGTCTTATCTCATAAGATCTATAAAAATATGAAAAATAAGTTAAGCTAAGTTACATTAGAGCTAAAAGTAGTTTCCTCCCCTGCCCCATCTGTCACTTTGAACTCATGAAATGGTTTAACAAGGTTAAACTCTGAAATGAAATGCCTGTAGAATCAACTGAGTATGTATGGGGATATTTCACAGTTTAACACCTTTTCTCGTCTTCATTCATTCCCAGAAGGGCTTTTATTCCACTTTTCATCTTTTAACTGAGGGAAACTATCTTTTAGAAACATCATCTATGCTAATTAAAAAAACTATCAGTTTGTTCATCAAAACTAGCTCGTGGGAGGCTAGAATTGGTCCCCATGGTACTAGTGGGACTGCATTCCTTTGGGTGTTTCTACAGTGCATTTTCTTTCCTTGGCTTTTTCATATCCTAGGAAGATTTCTTGCCTCCATCATCAAAGGCAGCCACAATGTATAGAGTCTTTGTGTAGAGTCACCTCTCCATGTTTCTCAGCCATAACTCTTGTACATACAATGACACTTATGAACAATTTAGCTCTCCAATGAAAGTTCCTCCATTTCTCTACTTTAAGCTCAACTAAATACTGATTTCTACCTGCTATGTTAATTTTCTCCATTTTACTATTAGGTAGTGAATCATATTCCAGCTGTTTGAACATAGCCAATGTTTAGGGGTTGATATTCTATCACACAGGTTACATTTCCTGATCTCTTGGCTGAGTACGTTCTGGGGGACAGTATACTGTCTTATAGTGAAGTTATGTCCATGATCATTCTAATGCTTTGCCTCACCTTCTCTCAGTTTGAGAAAGCCATCTGAGGTAAGGGCATGCCAATGAGCTATGGCTGTAATCAGTATCTTTACTGAAATGATCAGCATCAGGCCTTCTGACAAGTAACCCCTCAGTGAACAGAACATTTATTTTTAGAAAAAAACTAAAGTTAACCTTAGCATCCTGGAGGTAGAAGCAAGCATATCTCAGTGAGTTAGAGGCCAGCCAGCCTATCTACATAGCAAGTAACAAGCAAGCTAGCACTACATTGTAAGGCCCTGTCAGAAAAAAAAATTAAAGAATCATTATGATTAAAATTTTATGATATTAGTATTAAGGGGATTGATATAAATAAATATGGTCTTAACTCTCCAAAATATTTAGAAAACTATCAATAATCAGAGGCTCATTTTCACTCTACATGCTAGAGTATATATTATCATCCTTTGGAATCTATCCAGCTTGCTCTAGGATCCTTGTAGCAACTTAAGCCTGGCTTCTCAATCAGCATATGGAGACTTACACAGTGTTTGCAAGTAATCTGTATATACCCTGCAGCTGATATTAAATAGTCTCTAAATTAGTTTGAACACCAAAATACTTTTCAAGTACTTTTTATAATGCTTTGGTTAGGCAATAGTGACACAATTTCTTTTTCTAATATTTTCCATTTGAAGCTAGTTAAGCCACAGGTACAGAAAACATGGACACAGAGAGCCAACTGTGCATGATACACCTTATCATGCACACTAAAGTATTTTAAATGAAAATATTACCAGTAAGTCCTTATTCCTTGTCTAAAGAAAAGGACTTTATTTCAACAATGAAAAGAAATAATTAGGGCTGTGTCTAGTGACCTTCAGTGATGAACAGGTATGCTCAACACTTATGTACCAAGCTTTATTTCCAGTCCATTAATACCAATCAAATTCAAGAATGGACTCTCTCTAGATAAATCAGTTGACAGAGAAATTTTAGTTATTCTCTTGTGAACAGGGTATCATTCTCCCTGATGAGAGAGATGCTGGTTAGGTTTTATCTACTTGAGATAAATTAGAATCATCTGGGAAGAGGAAACTTCATTTGAACTATCAGACTGGCCTGTGAGCTTGTTCCTGGGATATTTTTATTGTTGTTGTTTAATAATTGTGATGCAAAGGCCAGTCCACTGTACTACCAATGCCACACTTGGGCATTTGGATCTGTTCTTTAAGCAAAGCTGTGCAAGGCATGGAAGTCAAAACAGCAAGCAGCATTCTTCCATAGCTTCTGTTTCAGTCTCTGTCTTCAGGTTCCCATCTTGAGTTTCTACCATTGTTTTGATGGGTGTAGGACTATAACGTATATAATTAAACCCCCTTTTCTTCAAGTGGCTTTTAGTTAGAATATTTTATCACAGCAATAGGCAACCAACTAGAACAGGAGGTATTGTAGAAATGACCTGATACCAAGTGATTTTAGGATGTGGAAATTTATTGATCATAAACATAATGTAATTATAGCAATGCTGAGTATAATGTGGGGAAATTGGGAGGAAAGGATAATGTATTTTAAAATGACCTTGATCCAACAATTAAAATAGCATTAGACATTTCTTTCCAGATTTCATTTTATGAAATTCAAATTGTTAGTGTGTTTTTCTTTTCCATTCATTTATTCAACAAGTAGTGTGGAACTATTGCAATGGAGCTAGAAATTGGAATGGCAGAGCTGTTGGCATTGAATAGGTAACTGTCTAGATGGAAGGAAAGATATAGAACTATAGATCAAGTAATTATAATAAAATATTGCATGCACTGTGGCAGAGGAGTACTTAGGACAGTTAAGGAAGAAAGAGAAAATGGTTGAATCCACAGCCTGACAGACAAGGATTTCCTAAACACTATTACGAAGAGGCCCCTATTGTATAGGATTCTCAAGGGTCTACACAAAGTTTTCTTGCCCAGAAGGGTTAGGACAGGAAATGTACAGCTAGAAGCAAAACAAGCCCATTTGAATATCCAGGAAAGTTCTTGTAGGGTAAGAGATTATTCCAGTAGACAGAAGCTGAGTGAGCCCAAACCTGGGGAATCTCAGAACTGAGCAGCAGCCTGGCAGGTTCTTTACCATGTTCTTTCTAAGAGATACTAAATTAAGTCCAGATTCTGGAATTTATCTTGATAGTACAAATTACAAAAGCAACATTGTAAATATAGTGCCTGGAATTTGAGCTTTTTAATCTAATCTTTCAAAATCCAAATTTGCCATTTATTCTAAACTGTAATCTTTTAAGTTAATTTTATTTCATGTTATTAATTTATTGCATGGGGTGTTTTGCCTCCATATATGTGCATGTATGCATCCTTTGTACTCATGCAGATCAGAACACACTAGATTCCTTGGAACTGGATTTACAGACAATTGTGAGTTGCAATGTGGATGCTGAGAATAAAATTGACAGGGGCCTGATATACCTGTCTCCTACAAGGCTCTTCTAGAACCTGACCAATATAGATATGGATACTTGCAGGCAATCAGTGGGCTGAGCATGGGGTTGCCAATGGAGGAATTTGAGAAAGGACTGTAGGAGCTAAAGGTGTTTGCAACCCCACAGGAAGAACAACAATATCAACCAACAAGACCCCCAGAGCTCCCAGGGACTAAACCACCAACAAAAGAGTACACATGTATGGATTCATGGCTCCAGCTGCATATGTAGCAGAGGATGGCCTTGTTGGTCATCAATGGGAAGAGAGATCCTTGATCCTGTGAAAGCTCAATGCCCCAGTGTAAGGGAATGTGAGGGTAGAGAGGCAGGAGTAGGTGGGTGGTGGGGCATCCTCATAGAAACAAGAGGAGGGGGTAGGGGGGTTCTGGGGGTGGACTGAAAAGGGATAACATTTGAAATATAAAGAAAAAATATATACAAAAAATGAAAAAAAAAAAAAACCTGTCGTTTTCTGAAGTGGATTGCGATTTTTCCTTTTACATTTGTTGATTTTTTTAAAAAATTTAAATTAGATATATTTTTTAAAATTTACATTTCAAATGCCATCCCAAAAGTTCCTATACCCTCCCCCCACACTGATCCCCTACCCACCCACTCCAACTTCTTGGCCCTGGCTTTCCCCTGTATTGGGGCATATAAAGTTAGCAATACCAAGGGGCCTCTCTTCCCAATGATGGCCGACTAGGCCATCTTCTGCTACATATGCATCTAAAGTCATGATCTCTGGGGGTTCTGGTTAGTTCATATTGTTGTTCCTATTTTAGGGTTGCAGACACCGTCAGTTCCTGGGGTACTTTCTCTAGTTTCTCCATTGGGGGCCCTGTGTTCCATCATATAGATGACTGTGAGCATCCACTTCTGTATTTGCCAGGCACTGGCATAGCCTCATTTGAGACAGTTATATCAGGGTCCCTTCAGCAAAGTTTTCTTGGCATAGTGTCTGGGTTTGGTGACTGATTATGGGATGGATCCCCAGGTGGGATAGTCTCTGGATAGTCCATCCTTTCGTCTTAGCTCCAAACTTTGTCTCTGTAACTCCTTTCATGGGTATCTTGTTCCCTATTCTAAGAAGGAATGAAGTATCCACATGCTGGTTTTCCTTCTTCTTGATTTTCTTGTGTTTTGCAAAGTGTATCTTGGGTATTCTAAGATTCTGTGCTAATATCCACTTATCAGTGAGTGCATATCTAATGACTTCTTTTATAATTGGGTTACTTCACTAAGGATGATACCCTCCAGATACATACATTTGTCCAAGAATTTCATAAATTCATTGTTTTTAATAGCTGAGTAGTACTCCATTGTGTAAATGTATCATCACATTTTCTGTATCCATTCCTCTGTTGAGGGGCTACTGGGTTCTTTCCAGCTTCTGGCTATTATAAATAAGGCTGCTATGAACATAGTGGAGCATGTGTTCTTATTACCAGTTGGAACATCTTCTGAGTATATGCCTAGGAGAGGTATTGCTGGATCCTCCGGTAGTACTATGTCCAATTTTCTGAGAAAACGCCAGACTGACTTCCAGAGTGGTTGTACAGGCTTGCAATCCCACCAGCAATGGAGGAGTGTTCTTCTTTCTTCACATCCACACCAGCATCTGCTGTCACCTGAGTTTTTGATCTTAGCCATTCTGACTGGAGTGAGGTGGAAACTCAGTGTTGTTTTGATTTGCATTTCCCTGATGATTAAGCATGTTGAACATTTTTTCAGGTGCTTCTCAGCCATTCGGTATTCCTCAGTTGAGAATTCGTTGTTTAGCTCTGTAACCCATTTTTTAATGGGGTTATTTGATTTTCTGGAGTTCAGCTTCTTGAGCTCTTTGTATATATTGGATATTATTCCCCTATCAAATTTAGGATTGGTAAAAATCCTTTCCCAATCTGTTGGTGGCATTTTTGTCTTGTTGACAGTGTCTTTTGCCTTACAGAAGCTTTGCAATTTTATAAGGTCCCATTTGTCAATTCTTGATCTTACAGCACAAGCCATTGCTGTTCTGTTTAGGAATTTTTCATATGTGCCCATATCTTTGAGGCTTTTTCCCACATTCTCCTCTATAATTCAGTGTCTCTGGTTTTATGTGGAGGTCTTTGATTCACTTAGACTTAAGCTTTGTAGAAGGAAATAAGAGTGGATCAGTGTTCATTCTTCTAAATGATTACCACCAGTTATGCCAGCACCATTTGTTGAAAATGCTGTCTTTTTTCCACTGGATGGTTTTAGCTCCCTTTTCAAAGATTTAGTGACCATAGGTGTGTGGATTTATTTCTGGGTCTTCAATTCTATTCCATTGATCTACATGTCTGTTGCTGTACTAGTACCATGTGGTTTTATATCACAATTTCTCTGTAGTACAGCTTAATGTCAGGCACGGTTTTCCCCAGAGGTTCTTTTATTGTTGAGAATAGTTTCTGCTATCCTAGGTTTTTTATTATTCCAGATGAGTTTGCAAATTGCCCTTTCTAACTCAGTGAAGAATTGAGTTGGAATTTTGATGGGGATTGCACTGAATCTGTAGATTGCTTTTGGCAGGATAGCCATTTTGACTATATTAATCCTGCCAATCCATGAGCATGGGAGATCTTTCCATCCTCTGAGATCATCTTCTTTTTCTTTCTTCAGGGACTTGAAGGGAAATTGGTCTGAAGTTCTCTTTCTTTGTTGGATCTTTGAGTGGTTTAGGTATCAGAGTAATGGTAGCATCACAGAATGAATTGGGTAGAGTACCTTCTGTTTCTATTTTGTGGAATAGGTTGAGGAGAGTTGGAATTAGGTCTGCTTTGATGGTCTGATAGAACTCTGCAGCAAACCCATCTGGTCCTGGCCTTTTTTTGGTTGGGAGTCTATTGATGACTTCTTCTATTTCTTCAGGGGAAATGGGACTGTTTAGATTGTTAATCTGATCCTGGTTTAACTTTAGTACCTGGTATCTGTCTAGGAAGTTGTCCATTTCATCCAGGTTTTCTAGTTTTATTGAGTATAGCCTTTTGTAGTAGGATCTGTTGATATGTTTGATTTCCTCAGGATCTGTTGTTATGTCTCTTTTTTCATTTTTGATTTTGTTAATTCAGATACTGTCCCTGTGCCCTCCTGTTAGTTTGGCTAAGGGTTTATCTATCTTGTTGATTTTCTTAAAGAACCAGCTCTTGGTTTGGTTGATTCTTTGAATAGTTCTTTTTGTTTCCACTTGGTTGATTTTGGCCTTGAGTTTGATTATTTCCTGCCATCTACTCTTCTTGGGTGAATTTCCTTCCTTTAGAGCTTCTAGGTATGCTGTCAGGCTGCTAGTGTATGCTCTCTCTAGTTTCTTTTTGGAGCCACTCAAGGCTATGAGTTTTCCTCTTATGTCTGCCTTCATTGTGTTCCATAAGTTTGGGTATGTTGTGGCTTCATTTTCATTAAACTCCAGAAAATCTTTAATTTGTTACTTCATTTTATCCTTGACCAAGGAGTCATTGAGCAGAGTGTTGTTAAGTTTCCATGTGAATGATGGCTTTCTATTATTTTTGCTGTTATTGAAGATCAGCCTTAGTACATTGTGGTCAGATAGGATGTATGGGATAATTTCAATATTTTTGTATCTGTGGAGGCCTGTTTTGTGACCAATTATATGGTCAATTTTGGAGGAGGTACCATGTGGCGCTGAGAAGAAGGTATATCCTTTTGTTTTAAGATAAAATGTTCTGTACATGTCTATTAAATCCATTTGTTTCATAACTTCTGTTAGTGTCCATGTGTCTATATTTAATTTCTGTTTCCAAGATCTGTCCATTGGTGAGAGTGGGGTGTTGAAATCTCCCACTATTATTGGTGAGGTGCAATGTGTGCTTTGAGCTTACTAAAGTTTCTTTAACGAATGTGGCTGCCCTTGTATTCGGAGCATATATATTCAGTATTGAGAGTTCATCTTGTTTGATTTTAACTTTGATGAGTATAAAGTGCCCCTCCTTGTCTTTTTTGATAACTTTTTGTTGGATGTCTGTTTTATCCGATATTAGAATGGCTACTCCAGCTTGTTTCTTAGGACCATTTGCTTGGAAAATTCTTTTCCAGCCTTTCACTCTGAGGTAGTGTCTGTCTTTTTCCCTGAGGTGGGTTTCCTGTAAGCAGAAAATGTTAGATTCTGTTTGTGTAGCAAGTCTATTAGTATATGTCTTTTTATTAGAAAATTGAGTCCATTGATGTTAAGAGAAATTAAAGAAAAGTAATTGTTGCTTCCTGTTATTTTTGTTGTTAAAGTTGGATTATGTTCTTGGGCTGTCTTCTTTTAGGTTTTTTGAAGGATTACTTTCTTGCTTTTTCTAGGGTGTGGTTTCCATCCTTGTGTTGGTGTTTTCCCTTTATTATCTATTGAAGGGCTGGATTAATGGAAAGATGTTGTGTGGATTTGGTTTATCATGGAATACTTTGATTTCTCCATCTATGGTAATTGAGAGTTTTTCTGGGTATAGTAGCCTGGGCTGGCATTTGTGTTCTCTAAGGGTCTGTATAAGATCTGTCCATGATCTTCTGGCTTTCATAGTCTCTGGTGAGAAGTCTGATATAATTCTAATAGGCCTGCCTTTATATGTTACTTGACCTTTTTCCCTTCCTGCTTTTAATATTCTATCTTTATTTTGTGCTTTTTTTTTCTGATTATTATATGTCTGGAGGAATTTCTTTTCTGGTCCAGTCTATTTGGAGTTCTGTAGGCTTCTTGTATGTTCATGTGCATCTCTTTTTTTAGGTTAAGGAAGTTTTCTTCTATTATTTTGTTGAAGATAGTTGCTGGCCCTTTAATTTGAAAATCTTCATTCTCATCTATTCCTATTATCTGTAGGTTTGGTCTTCTCATTGTGTCCTGGATTTCCTGGATGTTGAGTTAGGATCACTTTTCTTTTTGCATTTTCTTTGATTGTTGTGCCCATGTTCTGTATGGAATCTTCTGCACCTGAGATTCTCTCTTCCATCTCTTGTATTCTTTTGTTGTTGATGCTCACAACTACAGTTCCTGAATTTTTCCCTAGGGTTTCTATCTCCAAAGTTGTCTCACTTTGGGTTTTCTTTATTGTTTCTACTTCCCTTTTTAGGTCCTAGATGGTTTTGTTCAATTCCATTGTCTATTTGGGTGTTTTCCTGTAGTTTTTAAAGGATTTTTGTGTTTCCTCTTTAAGGACTTTTACCTCTTTTTGTTGTTGTTGTTGTTTTTTTTGTTTTTGTTTTGTATCTTAGGGAACATGATTCTTTTTTTTTTCTTTTTTTTTTTTTTTTTCAACTTTTATGAGATAGTTTCTTCATTTACATTTCAAGTGTTATCCAGAAAGTTCCCTATACCCTCCTGTCTCCTGGCCCTGCTCCCCTACCCACCCGCTCCCACATCTTGGCCCTGGCATTCCCCTGTACTGGGGCATATATAGAAGAGGATGGCCTAGTTGGCCATCATTGGGAAGAGAGACTTTTACTCTTTAGCAGCGAATTCTCCTATATTTCTTTAAGTGTGTTAATAAAGTCCTTCTTCATGTCCTCTATCAGCATCCTGGGATAGGATTTTAAATCTGAATCTTGCTTTTCGGGTGTGTTGGGGTATCCAGGACTGGCTGAGGTGGGAGTTCTGGGTTCTGATGATGGTGAGTGGTCTTGGTTTCTGTTATTAAGATTCTTACTTTTGCGTTTAGCCATGTGGTAATCTCTGGAGTTAGTTGTTATAGTTGTCTCTGGTTGGAGCTTGTTCCTCCTGTGATTCCATTAGCCTCTGTCAGCAGTCCTGGGATTCCAGCTCTCTCCTGAGTCTCAGTGGACAGAGTAGTCTCTGTAGGCAAGCTCTCCTCTTGCAGGGAAGGTGCACAGAGGTCTGGTGTTCAGACCTGTCTCCTGGCTAAAGATGAAGGCCCGGATACAGGGCCTGTCCCAGATGTGTTCCCTCTGTTGCCTGCACTCTCACCTGCTCAGACTGGTCTCTGAGGGACTCAGGACCCAATTTGGCTCCCTCAAAGCCCTCCCGTGCAGACACCTCTCCTCAGGTGGGAAAGGTGCCCGGAAGACTGGAGCCCGAAACTAAGTCTGTCCCAGAAGCTGTTTTGCTTCTGCCTGTCTCAGAAGCTGTGTGTCTGCACTCTCACCTGCACAGACTGGTCTCTAAGGGACCTGGGACCCAAGATGGCTCCCTAGTGAGCTCTGGCAGGCAAAGCCCTCCTGGGCGGACACCTGGCCTCATCCGGTGCCCGGATGTCTAGAGCCCGTAGATTTCAATCTTAAACTCTAGGTTATGACTGTTTAACTTTAAGATCAGGAAAATAACAGAATCCCCTGACAAAATTATTCCACACACATGGACCTGTACACAAAGACATGAAAATAAATGCTTGATGTGTGAGCACCTGTGTATACACACACAAACACCCCACAAAGACATACAGACACTAGTACACACATGTATATATGTCAGATTTTGGATAAGGATGCTCATAAAAATGTTTCCCGTAATGGGAATATTGGAGATTTCTAAATATAGTTGACATAATCATGAGTGAAGTATGATATGCCCATAACAGCAAGATATTTTATATATTAATATAAATATATAAGCACAATATATTATTGATGAAAAAGTCTTATGCCTTTAATATGGGACTATTTTATAATAAGAGATGTATCACTATGTTTAGTCAATAAATATTTTAAGATCCTTGTGAGTATATTAAATGGCTTTATAGTTTTCTATATAAATCACTGGTAGTCATAGAAAAATAAGATATTAAACCTAATTTCTGATAAGTGAGGCCACAGCATTTGACCCAATACCCAGCATAACTAGGACCGCCAGGATCAATGGAGGCAGGAATGCCCATTCAACCAGAGGCACAGGTTCCTCCATGTTTGTACTGGTGACCAGAAAGGAACCAGTGCGCTGTCTCTCTAGCCATTCCTACAACACCCAGAGGAAGCTCCACTCCCAGATTTTCTGACACACTCAGGGTCACAGGATCACAGAGAAAGCTTGGTGACCAGCAGATCTGACATACCCAGGATCACTAGATCTCTGACACACACAAGATTACAGCTGAGGCCACAACATCTGTCCCAGCACCAGGCATAACTGGGACCACATAAAATCAGTAGGAAACTTTAACATTTCACTCTCACCAATGGACAGATCAAGGAAACAGAAAATAAACAGAGACACAATGAAACTAACAGAAGTTATGAACCAAATGGACTTAACAGATATCTACAGAATATTTCATCCTAAAACAAAAGAGTATTCTTTTTTATCAGTCCTCACAGTACATTCTCTAAAATTGACCAATATAATCAGTCACAAAACAGACCTCAACAAATACAAGAATATTGAAATAATCCTATGCATCCTATCAGATCACCATGTCTTGAAGGCTGGTCTTCAACAATGACAACAAAAACAATAGAAAGCCCACATACACATGGAAACTGAACAACACTCTACTCAATGATAATGTGGTCAAGGAAAAATAAAGAAATTAAACGCTTTCTAGAATTTAATGAAAAAAAAAAGAAGTTATAACATACCCAAACTCATGAGACACAATGAAAGCAGTTCTAAGGAGAAAACTCATAGCTCTGAGTGCCTCCAAAAAGAAACTGGAGAGAGCATATACTAGAAGTTTAACAACACACATGAATGCTCTTGAATGAAAAGAAGCAAATACACCCAAGAGGTATAGATGGTAGGAAATAGTCAAACTTAGGGCTGAAATCAAACAAGGAGAAACAAGGGAAACTATACAAAGAATCAACAAAAATAGGAGCTGTTTCTTTGAGAAATTCTACAATATAGAAAACCCCTTAGCCAGACTAACCAGAGGGCCCAGAGACAGAATCCAAATTAACAAAATCCAAAATGAAAATATAAATATATATATATCAGATCCTACTACAAAAGCCTACACCCAAGAAAACTGGAAAATCTAGATGAAATAGTTGATTTTCTAGACAAATACCACCCACCAAAGTTAAATCAGATCAGATAAACCATATAAACAGTCTCATAATCTCTAAGGAAATAGAAGTAGTCATTAAAAGTTTCCCAACCCAAAATCTCCAGGACCAGATGGTTTTAGTGCAGGATTCTATCAGACATTCAAAGAAGTCCTAATACCAATACTTTCAACCAATTTCATAAAATATAAACAAAAGGAACATTACCCAATACATTCAATGAAGACACAATTACACTGCTACCTAGACAACACACACACACACACATACACACAGAAAACAACAAAAAAGAGTATTTCAGACCAATTTCCCTTATGAAAATTGATGCAAAAATACTTACTAAAAGCCTTTCCAACTGAATCTAAGAATAGATCAAAATTATCATTCACTATGATCAAGTAGGCTTCATCCCAGGGATTCAGGGATGGTTCAATATATGGAAATCCATCAACAAAATCCATATATAAACAAACTCAAAGGAGAAAACTACATGATCATCTCATTAGATTTTGAAAAAGCCTTTGATAAAAATACAGCACACCTTTATTCTAAAAGAATTGGAGAGACCAGAAATTCAAGGTCCATTCCTAAATATAATAAAAGTAATATACAGTAAACCAATAGCCAACATCAATATAAATGGAGAGAAACCTGAAGCAATTTCACTAAAATAGGGACAAGACAAGGCTGCCTACTTTCCCTCTATTTATTCAATATAGTGCTTGAAGTTGTAGCCAGAACAATTAGGCAACAAAAAGGATAAAAGGGACACAAATTGGAAAAGAGAAAGTCAAGATTTCACTATTTGCAGATGATATGTTAGTATACTTAAGTGACCCCAAAATTTCCACCAGAGAACTCCTAACTCTGATAAACAATTTCATGCTCATGGATTGGTAGGATTAATACAGTAAAAATGTCCATCCTGCTGAAAGCAATCTACAGATTCAGTGCAGTCCCCATCAAAATTCCAACTCAATTCTTCATAGAGTTAGAAAGAGCAATTTGAAAATTCATTTGGAATAACAAAAAAACCCAGGATAGTGAAAACTATTCTCAAAAATAAAAGAATTTCTGCTGGAAACACAATCCCTGACCTCAAGTTGTACAATAGTGATAAAAACGGCATGGTATTGGAACAGAGACAGGCAGGAAGATCAATGAAATAGAATTGAACCTAGAAATGAACACACACACCTATGGTCACTTGATCCTTGACTAATGAGGAAAAACCATCCAGTGGAAAAAGATAGCATTTTTATCAAATGCTGCTGGTACAACTGGTGGTCAGCATGTAGAAGAGTGCAAATAGATCCATTCTTATTTCCCTGTACAAAGCTCAAGTCCTTTATGTGGATCAAGGACCTCCACATAAAACCAGATACACTGAAACTAATACAAGAGAAAGTGGTGAAACACCCAAAAGTCCTTCAACAGAGGACTGGATACAGAAAATTTGGTACATTTACTCAGTGGAGTACTACTCAGCTATTAAAAACAATCACTTCATGAAATTCTCAGGTAAATGGATGGCATCCTGACTGGAGTAAACCAATCACAAAAGAACACACATGGTATGCAGTCACTGATAGATATTAGGGGAAAAAAAGCTGGGAATACCCATGATACAACTTACAGACCATATGAAACCCAAGAAAAAAGAAGACTACACCAAAGTTTTACTTAGAAGGAGGAAGAAAATAATCTCAGGAAGTAGAGGGAGAGAGGGATCTGGGAGGGAGAGAGGATAGGGAGTGAAAAGGGGGCCCAATTTAGATATGGGAGGAGATGGTGAAGAAGTATAGAGGGTCCGGATTTTGAAAGAAGGTATGTAACATTGGGGGAGAGGGAAATGGGGGTAGCCCTTAAAAAGTTCCAGATGCCATGAATCCAAGAGGTTCCTAGGACCCAACAGGGAGGACAATAGCTGAAACACCCAACAAAGGGGAGATAGAACCTGTAGAGACCATATCCAATGGATAGTCAAGGCCCCCGGTTGAGGAAATGACCACCCACCCACCTCAGAAATATTAATCCAGAATTCCTCCTGTCAAAAGGAAATGCATGGGCAAGGAGTGGAGCAGAGACTGAAGGAAAGCTCATCCAGAGACTGCTCCACCTGGGGATCCATCCCATCTGCAGATACCAAACTCAGACTCTATTGGTGATTTCAAGAAGAGCTTGCTGGTAGGAGTCTGGTATAGCTGTCCACTGAGCCTGTGCTAATACAGAAGTGGATGCATGCAGTCAAACATTGAACTCAGTGTGGGGACCCCAAAGTAGGAGTTAAGTCAAGGACTGAAAGAGCTGAAGGTGGATATGTAGCTGATGACTGCCTTAATTGGCATCACTGGGAAGGGAGCGCCTTGGTCCTGTGGAGGCTCAATGACCTAGGGTAGGGAAATGCTCAGGCTCTAATGCAGAAATGGGTGAGTAGGTGGGGGAGCACCTTCATAGTGCCAGGGGAGGGCAAGGGGATAGGGAGCTTGTGGAGGGGAAACTGGGAAAGGGGGTACCATTTGAAATTAAAAATATATATATAACCAATATAAAAGAATAAGAAAGAAGAGTCTGGCCTGGTGGTACACTCCTTTAATCTCAGTATTTCAGAGGCAAGCTATCTCTGAGTTTGAGGCCAGCCTGGTCTACAGAACAAGTTTCACAAAAGCTTAAGCTATACAGAGAAACCCTGTCTCTACAATGAGAGAGAGAGGGAGAGGGAGAAGAAGAGGGAGAGAAAGAGAGAGAAAGAGAGAGAGAGAGAGAGAGAGAGAGAGAGAGAGAGAGAATTTTGCTTTAAACTACAGCAGACAAGATTTATTAGATATATCTTATGAAAAGCAATTTAAAAATGTATTATTCTGGCCATGGCTTGGTGTATTTTATTATAATACATTTTGTTATATAATTAGCTTATAGAATAATTTCTTAACCAATTTAATTTGGAAAATACTCATGAAGATAATATATTGTAGAAAATTTCACGTTTGTGGAAACTGGAGAATAGCTATGATTGGCTAAATATTGTGAGCTTTTCACTACAAATATTGAGTAATGTCTTAGTCAGGGTTTGTACTCCTGCACAAAACCAAGAGAGAAGTTGGAGAGGAAAGGGTTTATTCAGCTTATACTTTGCTGAAGGAGCTGAAACAGCTACATTGCTGTTCATCACCAAAGAGAAAATACCTCACATCTGGGTCTCATGGAGAAATTTCCTCAAGAGAGGCTCCTTTCTCTGCGATAACTCTAGCTTGTGTCAAGTACACACAAAACCAGCCAGTACAATGGACTCCTTGTCAACTTGACACACAATCACATCACTACTAAGCCTCAACTCTTACTTTCTTATCCATTCCCAAGATCCAAATAACTTTAAAAGTCCCACAGTCTTTACAAATTTTTACATTTTAAAATTTCAATCCCTTTAAAATATCCAATCTCTTTGGAAATTCAAAGTCTTCTTTTGATTCAAAGTCTTTTAACTGTGGGCTCACACTAATATACTTTCTTACTTCAAGAGGGAAAAATATCAGGACACAGTCATGATCAAAAGCTAAATCAAACCAAACTCTAACAGTCCAATGTCTGGGATATACTCAAGATCTTCTAAGCTCCTACAAGAGCTTGGGTCAGTCACTTCTCGAGCTCTGCCCTTTGTAGCACACACCTTTTCCTCTAGGCTCCAGCTGCCTGTACTCCATTCCTGCTGCTGTTCTTGATGGTTATCTCATGGTTCTAGCATCTCCAAAACACTGCTGTCTTTTGCTGCAAATGGACTGCACTTTCACAAATAGCATCCCATAGGCTCTTTTCATGGTGCTAAGCCTCAACTTCTCTGCATGGCCCCTTCAGTCCTCGGCCTTCACCTGCCACTGAGGTTGCACCTTCCTTAATGGCCTCTCCTGGTCTTGAATAGTGCACAGCATCAGCTGCTACCCCTTCATGTTTCAAGACCAGTACCACCTGGTAGACTGATACATTGCCAAGTCTGGCTGCCAACAGGCATTACAATTGTGGCTGCCTCTGGAACAAAACTTCTCTGTGCTCTTAGGAAACCCTCCCCAGAAGATTTTACCTTAGCGATGCTGCTCTCTTCTTAATCACTGTGTAAGGTCCACGAAGAAGACCCCACTCGAGTCTCAGGAGTTCGAGCACTCAAGGAATCACGAGAGACCATCTTGATGTAATATACATGAGGGAGGTTTATTCACGGAGCTCCGCGGGACGACACCCACCCCATGCAAGAGGTAGAAGAGTCCACCACGAGGCTCGCAAACTAGAAGTTTATATAGTAAATGGGGTTGGGGGTAGGGAAAATTGGTGCAGTTTCACATGATTGGCTAGTTCAAACACCAGCAAGAGCCCCCAGGTAGCAGCTATCACGCTGGGGGTTTTCCTGAGTCAAAGGAGGCCAGGCCAAATGGCCCATTACCTTCTTGCATACCTTCCCTATCTCTACAACAGGGTCAGTTACAGAATGTACCAACACCTTTTGTTGTGACTTGCCTGTGCCTGTCTCAGGCCTCGGTCTACAAACCTTAAATCCTCTTAAGCAAACGGTGTTTAAACTATAGGCCTCATGTATTATTTTCTTTCAACTGCTAATTTCTTAGCTCCAGCTAACCAGTATCAACTGTCTCATTAATGCAAAGATTTCGATTTAGTAGTTCTGGCATCTTGTTAATCACAGCTGATTCCTCATCCCCAGATAACAAAAACCACAAAATCTTCACAATCAAAACAGAAACAGCCCTGATAAGATCTTTAATCTTTGCTCTGAAATCCCACAAGTTAGGGGTCCATCTTCTGCACTGTTCGCAACATTATCTTCCAAGCTCCTTCAGAACATCCCACAGAGTTCTTAACATCTTAATGGCTCTTCTATCTCAAAATTCCAAAGTCCTTCCACAGTCCTCCCAAAAATATGGTCAGACTGTCACAAGAATACCCAACTCAGAGTACTAGTCTGTCTTAGTCAGGGTTTGTATTCCTGCACAAAACACCATGACCAAGAAACAAGTTGGAGAGGAACACTGCTATTCATCACCGAAGGAAACAGGACAGGAAGTCACACAAGGCAGGAACTTGGAGGCAGGAGCTGATGCAGAGGCCATCAAGGAGTGCTGCTTACTGGCTTGATTCTGCTGCCTTGCTCAGCTTGCTTTCTTATCAAACCCAGGACTACCAGCCTAGGAATGGCACCACCCACAATGGGCCTTCTTACACTTAATCACTAATTGAGAAAATGCCTTACAGCTGGATCTCATTGAAGCATTTCCTCAAGGGAGGCTCCTTTCTCTGTGATAACACCAGCTGTGTCAAGTAATTATTCAAACCAGCCAGTGCAAGTAATTATTAAAGGATATAAAACTTGGACAATGAAGTTTGATAGTAACAGCATGCTTTAAAAAGATACCTCAGAGCAATGTCTGAAGTTCTCATCTTGGAAGTGGAGTGGGTAGCTATGGAAGCTGGAGAGAAACTTGGACTGGAGAAGATACCATTGTTAGCACCATTACAAGCATCAAATGAGAGAAGATGGAACCTAAGCTATCACCGGGAAGAGGTAATTTAGAATGTGGACAATGTGGAAATATTGAAAGAAAAAAAAAAGAAATCTAAAGGAGAATTGCCTATGAGAAGTGAAGGGGAAAACCAGGTAAGGTCATCTTACACCATCATTCTGACCAAAACTAGCCAGCAGGGTAAAGACTGCTAAATCAAGAAGCTAGAAGTAAAAAATTACATCACATTCCAGATTCCAATTCAGCTGTCCCTATACTTTGATCAAAGCTAAATTTAAGCCAAGTGTTGAATATATACTGTGGTTTCCACACTTCTATGGTATCCTAGAACAAGCAGCTCTGAGCTTTCCCTTTAAGTTCAGTACTCCTCCCTGTCAGCTAGCAAGCACAGAAAAGTCAAGTGGTTTGCAATGTGAGTTAAATGAAATATAATTGGACTAATATCAACAACAGGCAAGAGTTGGGCAGTAAATTATCCTGAAAGGAAACCTGAAGCATACTGACCATAACTTTTGGGTTATTCATAGACAGAGATTCTTTTATTCCCAAATTTCTGCTACTGTTACACTTAGCTTAATTATGAGCATGAGGTTTCAAGCTGTGAGGTCTGATTGTGGGGAATGAATTTCCCACAATTAAATTAGCTTTAACATTATTCCATTTTATAAATAGGTTGGGGGATGGTTTTGAAATTTATTTCCTAGTAACAGGTGAAGTCGTGTGTACAGGCATAAGACAAAGCATGCCTTTAAAAGCTAAAGTATGAGTCTCTCACTCTAGGCTTTCACAAAGTCATCAATGGCCTGGGTAAAATTTTGTTTGGAATTTGAGTATAGATTAATTTCTTGATGTTTGTCCAAGGAAGTCATTTGGTCTATGGAGATGCTTTTTTACAACATTTGATTCAACTTCTAATAAATGGAGTGCTTGCTGCAAAATTCCCACTTTCTACATCCTCCAACTTGAACCCTAACATCCAAACAGAAGTTGACCTTAAGACGTGCCACTATTGTGCACAAACAGCTCAAGTCGGAAATGAAGGACCTATTTCAGCAAAAGCCCAGTGTGGCAATTTGTTATAGAACAGTGGTCAGAGATTGAATTTACTCTCCAGTGGAACCATAATGGACTGGAGAGTACTCAGGTTGAACCCCAACGCTGACTGACCTATACAATCCTACAGACAGCTGGCAGAACATGCTTATCATGGCATTTAAGAATCCCACAGCTGGGTTTCATAAATGGCAATCCAGCATGACCAGATGGAGGAGAGGGTTATGGGCCAACCATTTCTATAAAAGCCTTTTCTTGTCTTTACTTGTACGAGAAATCACTCACAAAAATTCTCTCAACATTCTCATTATTTTCTGCAGTTTCTGAAAAGCTATACACTATGTTAGAATGAAATCATATTTCCTATTTAACTATAATATAAAACAATGCAAACTTTAATCATGTCAAAATACTTCTTATATTGAGAAGTGAACCTAATTTTAATATACAGTATGTTTTGTTTTGTTTTGTTTTTCTTTTATTCTTTTCTTTTTTTTTCTTTTTTTTTTTCTTTTTTTTGGTTTTTTTGAGACAGGGTTTCTCTGTATAGCCCTGGATGTTCTGGAACTCACTTTGTAGACCAGGCTGGCTTCGAACTCAGAAATCTACCTGCCTCTGCCTCCCGAGTGCTGGGATTAAAGGCGTGTGCCACCACTGCCTGGCTTGTTTTGTTTTTCAAGACAGGGTTTCTCTGTGTAGCGCTGGCTGTCCTGGAATTCACTTTGTAGAACAGGCTGGCCTTGAACTCAAAAATCCACCTGCCTCTGCCTCCCAAGTGCTGGGATTAATGGCAAGTGCCACCACTGCCCGGCTAATATATAGAATTTTTTAAATTATAATTTGAAAATATAATGTAAATTTAAAAATGTATAAAAATTTAAGACAATGAATGCTTGATGATGTTAAAGTGGGCTAATAGTACCAGTAGCTAATTTTTCTTTTGCTTTCTTTGTGTCTTTTATTCCTTCTTCATGGTTACTGTTTAAGTATCTTTCTTGTGCTCATACAATTAGGGGAAATAAGTTTTACCACCACCAGCAAACACACTATATCTCTGTTTGTAAACTGGTTAAAGTTTCACACAACATTTGGGTTGTTTCTTATAATATTAAATTCTACACTTTTCTTTGCATTTATTGTTAACTGATAGTGATGACCAACCTTGTTGCTACAATCTTAACTAATTCAACCTGAGTGTCTTTGTTCTTCATGCCTTAAGGGACACACTGAATCCATATCTTCGAGTTATGATGATACACTGGGGACACTAAATTTTTTCTCAAACAACCAGCAAAGCTTGACCAAACTCTAGCTCTCATGTTTCAAGATTATAGGTATATAAATAGAGTAAATAAAATAAAAGCTATTATGTGTTCTATCAACTGGATTCTCCTAACAGAAGGTGAAGGTCAGGTAACTTTAATTTCATTCATTCTTTAAGATGCACATGTATTGAAGATAAATTTAAAATAATCAAATCCACCCTATTTGTCACTCATGATCACTTCTAGTAACCTATCCCCACTTTATGTCCCTTACAAAACATATGCACACAATGGGTGGATTAGTCTAGTGTATGTGAGTGTAGGACCATACTCTGAAGCACGGGTAGCACATCATGCTGTATTTTGGAAGAAAACTGACTCTCCTTCCCAATAATTTCATAGCTATGGGTGAGACTTCATCGCCTCCCATCCTATTCATAGAATTTTAAGTGGCTTTATTTGGAGCTGGCTTTTCTCATATAAACATAGCCCCTGGGAGGACTGTCATGTCCTGAAAAGATTGCGCTACATCAGGTCATTACAGTCTCTGTCTCATACAGTCTTCTGACTTCACTCCCAAGCTTTAAGAGGAAAAGGCATGGTATGAGTATCCCACTTAGGGCTGAGCACAGCACAATCTTTTATTCTTTGCACTCCGACCAGTATTAATCTGCCATCTACTCTAAAAACAAGCTTCTCCAATGAGGCCTGAAAGCTTCACTAGTCTACGTATATAAAGGTAAGTATTGAGAGAAGAGCTTTATTACCAGCTCCATTAAGCAAAATAAAAGCCGTTTCCTCTCCTGCAGCATATCACCTACCCAGCCTGTGGTCTTGTTCCAATTAACAGTACCAGCTACACGTTCTGTCTTGGGGAGTAGGCCCTATATAGAAACAGAAAGTGATTGGTTACACCCATATGTATCTCTCAGAGTTTACAGCAAGCATGACCACCTGTCATGTCCTAAATTATAAGCATCTGTATAAAAAAGTTTACATAGTTACTTTGTACAGAACAACAAAGCATGAACTTTTTAGCCCTGATACAGCTACATTGTTAATAGGAATAGACACTATCTGTAACCTGAGTTTGCATCTTAGTCATACTTATTCTCTTACTTAGAGTGGGGATCCATATCTGTGAAGTCCTTTACAAGGATGAGGACCTTTAACAATGTTGTGTACTATGACAATTCTTTATTGCTGACTGTCACCTATTTTGTGGTAACATCAGTATGTTGAGTGGTATCTCATCAATCTTAGAAAACTGTATGAAGTTGTCAATTTTATGGATTTTTTTTTACAGATATTTAAAGGTCTACCTGTTACAAGGAGGAGACATAATTAGAATAACTGAGGTAGCATGACAGCCATCCTTGATCAGGTTTCTGGACCCAGGTTGTTTAAAGGACTACATGGCCTTTTCCCAAAGGCTTAGATTAATTTCCCATTCAATGTAGATTTATCAAAATAGAAATTCAAATATGTATAGCTCACAAGAAATTAGGTAATTTAAAAAAGATAAAATAAAAACCAACAAAAATGTCAAGACATTTGACTTTATCCTTAATAAAACAAGAATAACACCAGATGTAAATGGTCTATACAATAAAAATGTAAATTAACAGGGTGGCTTAAGAACATGACACTTCTGTATACTACCAAGAAATTCACTTCAAATAAATGATATAAGTAGAATGAAATAAAAGAATAAGAATAATTGTATTATGTATACATTGATCAAAAAAGGAATAGTGATTACTAAGATCAAATAAATCATATTATAGCTAAAAGGTAATAGCCAGAGAAACAAAGAGATAGTTAATAATGATAAAAGCATTACTCTACAAAGAAGACCTATGAATAAAACCAAGAGTAGAAAATGCATGAAACAAAAAATGAAAAATTTGAGTGAGACACTTTAACATCTTTCTCTGTACCAAAGAATCAATAGAACTATATATAAATTCTATAAGACTAGCAAAGAGAATCATCACTGTAATGAAAAAATATGATGATATAAATGCTTACAAGACACTGGCCCAAGAAACTAGGGTCCCCAATTTTTGCAATTGACTATTAAACAAATTGCAAAATATGTCATATTTTAGGTCATAAATAAACATCAATAAATTAAAAATGGATTGAAATTATTAGAATCAGAATGCATTCTTTAAAATGAAAATGAAACTGAAAATTAGTAACATGTAAGATGATTACTTTCAAAACTTGGAAATTATATATTTCTAGGTTGCCTTACTACCATCTCCCTTCTGAATTCCAGTACATTTCTCCCTTTGTTCAAGTATGTTTTATTTTCTTTATGTAGCTATTCAAGATAGCATAACGTGTTTACAGAAATAATGAATACCTAAAGTGATTATCTTTGTTGTTCTTCCTAAACAATAGTGTGATCTTCTAATGCCACACCCTCCAAAATAGGAAGTTTCATTCCTAGTATCCTATTGGTATTGATATTTCCAGTTTGAAAATCTATTTGCATCTAATGGACATATGTATTTGTCACTAGCTTGCTCAACATTTTTCTTGTTTCTTGGGTGATCATTCTGGGTATGCTTCTTTTCTCCTAAAATTTTAGCTTTAAATTTGTTAAAAGAGATTCCTTGTCAAGCTCAATTTTCCTTCATGTGACAGTTTCCTTATTTCCTTCAAAATATTAAAATGGTTTTTCCATGGTTTTTCTTCACAATATTAAAAATATGTGATCAGCCCAGTGCTGGTAAGATGGGATTGGCTGTGTCTATGAAAGGAACTACTCCCCACTTTTTATTCTCAACTAGGTCTTTAAATCTCTTCATTGTTTTTCTTAAAACTTCTTTTTATTAAAATTTTAAATTGTGTGTGTGTGCATGTGAATGTGTATGTCTGTACATATGTATGTGTTTGTGTTTGTTAGTGTGTGTGTCTATATTTGTGTATGTGTGTATAAGTCAGAGTAAACTTGTAAATGTCCATTCTCTCCTCCAACCTTATTATTCCTGGAAGTAGAATTTAGGTCAACAAATCTGGTGTTGATAGGTTTTATAAGATAAGTCATTGAATTATTAATTTAGTTTTCTTGGACTTTTTTTGCCTCATGTTTTTCCCTTTCTGAAAGTATTTCTTAAGTTAAAATGTAAGGTTAAGGCAGAAAGTATTGGGTTTTATAATGATAGGTTATATATTTGTGTTGTTACACTCTGGTTGGGTCTTTTCATCAATTCCGAAAAAATCTCAGTCATTCATGTTTATAATTTTATTTTCATTGAACTATTTCTGTCTCCACTTTTCTAAAGAATATACACTTTCTAATATTTTAACTTCAGTGTTTCTTAATAAACTAATTTTCTAAAGTTTGTTTTTCTATACATCATTCTGCTTAATAGCTTCAGAAATATCCTATTTGTTATTTCTCTTCCCCTCTTGAATATAGTAAGCCTATATGCAATGTCTAATATTACTGAAGATTCTACTCAGCTTTTTACTGAATATTTGGCTTAGAATCTTGCTCCTTCATCCTTTAGTTTTTGAATTTTCTATACACATTTAAAATTTGCTATATCGTCCTTTAATATGCATACACATCATGGCATGTTCGAGTTGAGGGACTGACACATTCATCTCACAGAGCAGAGCCCAGAATGAACCTGGAGGACTCTATTCTCAGTCAAATGAATGAACCAGAAGAAAAACACTACATAATCACTGCACTACAAATTCATGCTTAGATGCTAGATATAAAAACTAAAGTACAAGAAGAGAGAATAAACGGTGAGTGGCTTCCAAAGGTAAGGCAGGAGGATGGAGATCAGAATGTAAAAAGCTGCTGGTGTGTAGTGGGTTGCTGGGGAGCTCACACAATGTGTAGCAGAAGCTCCGGCGCCCATACAGCATGCAGATCAGAGTTATTGATCTCTTTTAGGATTTGGGTGATTTATTGTGAAGTTAAATAACCTGTGAGTGCTTTTTTTTTCTCATTCTTGTTATTTTATTTATACTTTGCTTCTGAATGTCCATGTTCTTTGTCAGAGGTCTGGAAGTATTAAAATCCAAGACCTTTTTTTTTTTTTTTTTAAATAGACAAGTACGATAAATTAATTTACACGCCCATAGGAAATATTTGTGAGATATTTGTTTTTGCATTTCTGCCTATTCCTATGGTTGGAGGCATACAGCCAATCTTTCAGGTATTCCTTTGGAACTTACATCTCTCCTTCATTCTTTCGGTTTTAGGAGAGGCTCAAAACCATGGCCACTTTGTTAGTTTATGCAAACATTCAAATTCTTAAGTTCACTGTTCTTCATGGTCAGGGGATTCAGGGGATACTCCTGTGGCACTTTCAAAGAATCACACAATGCAAACATATTTCTTTTCTTCTTTTTTTTTTGTATTTTTTTCCAATTTTTTATTAGATATTTTCTTAATTTACATTTCAAATGCTATTCCGAAAGTCCCCTCCCCCTCCCCCCTCCCTGCTTCTCTGACCACCCACTCCCACTTCTTGGCCCTGGCGTTCCCCTGTATTGGGGCATATAAAGATTGCAGTACCAAGGGGCCTCTCTTCCCAATGATGGCCGACTAGGCCATCTTCTGCTACATATGGAGCTAGAGACACGAGTTCTGGGGGTTCTGGTTAGTTCATATTGTTGATCCTCTTCTAGGGTTGCAGACCCCTTCAGCTCC
>LR749524.1:2119252-2138912 GCA_902729485.2 Mus minutoides
AGCCAAAAAGAAGTTGGGAATGCCCATGATACAACTCACAGACCATATGAAACCCAAGAAGAAAGAAGATCACACCAAAGGGTGGATACTACAATATTCAGTAGGGGGAAGAGAGTAATCTCTGGGAAGTAGAGTAAGAGAGGAATCTTGGAGGGAGAGAGAAGGGGGAGGAAAAAGGGGGGCTGTTCAGATATGGAAGGAGGTAGAGGAGAAGTACAGAGTCGGGAATTTGAAAGTAGGTGTGTAGCATTGGGAGAGGAGGATCTGGTGGTCACCACTAGAAAGTCCAAGATGCCAGGAACTCAAGACATTCCCAGGACCCAGTAGGGAGGACTTTAGCTGAAATACCCAACAAATGGGAGATATAGCCTGTTAGAGACCATATCCAGTGGATAGACATGGTCCCCAGTTGAGGGATGGGGCCACCCACCCACCTCAATAATATTAATCCAGAACTCATCCAGTCAAAAGGAAATGCAGGGACAAGGAGTTTAGCAAAAATTGAAGGAAAGCCCATCCAGAGACTGTACCACCCAGGGAGCCATCCCATCTGCTGTCACCAAACCCAGACACTATTTGTGATGCCAAGAAGTACTTATTGACAGGAACCCTGTATAGTTTTCCCCTGAGAGTCTCTGCCAGAGCCAGACCAATACAGATGCAGATGTACACAGCCAAACATTGGACTGAACACAGGGACCCCAGTGTGGAAGTTTGGACTTGGACTGAAGGAGCTGAAGGGGTTTGCAACCTCATAGGAAGAACAACAATATCAAACAACCAGACCCACCCCCTCAAAGCTCCTAGTGACTAAACCACTAACCAAAAGGTACATGGGAGCTGGGCAGGGATGAAGTCTCCAGTTGTATATATAGCAGAGGATTGCCTTATCTTGGCCCTGTGGAGGTTTGATGACCCAGGATAGGGGAACGCTAGGCTGCTGAGGCTGGAGTGGGTGGGTGGTGGGGGAGCACCCTTATAGAGGCAGTGTGAAGGAGGAAGTGAGAGGGGGCTTTTGGAGGGGAAACTGGGAAGGGGGATAGCATTTGAAATGTAAATAAACAAAATAACCCATAACAAAAAAGAAAAAAAATCAATCTTCATTTTTCTCCTAGCAAGGATTAATAAACATGGCATTTCCCTTAAGAACCTATACAGTTACTATCTCCATCTGTACTCTCCATCTCTGAATAAATACTTCTTAGATTGTATCTCAATATTCATAGAGAATGCCACATAGACTAGGTTTTAATTCACACAATCATAGTTCATTTTTAGGAACCAGAGCTAGATATTTTTGAAAGCAAGCAACAATTAAAATATTATTGAACAAAAATAAACAAAAGAAATGCTTATTTTCTTTAATAAGAGCTAAAACTTTGTAAGAGTGACAAGTCAAGCCTCTTTGTGATCAAGCAGATTGGGACTGATGACAACTGAATATATAATGCAGTAAACACTAATTTTGGTTTTAAGTTAGGATATTGAATTAAATGTTTTAAGTTAGGATATTGAATTAAATGTATTTGAATTCTGTGATAACTTTCAAGGAAAAAGAGAGATGGTATGGAATTGAAAGGTGAACACCTTACAAAAGCATGGTTTGATAACAAGGCAAAAAGATATCTCTCTAATATAGCTAATTGACTGAACATACTAGCAAATGTGGTTAATGTAGACTTTCAAATTATAAGGTGATCAATAACAGAAATGAGCATGTATTCAATGTTAAATCATACCTCTTCCTCACTAGAGATAGTATAAATACATTTATTCTTTTACTAAACAGAGATGAAAAAACCTTGCCAATGTCTAAGATTTTCTAGAATCCAGAGGTCCAAGGTTCCCGAAAGGGCATCACCTTTTTTTTCATCATAGGTTTTGCACCTCTGAATGTGTATAAAAGTACTTGGGTGACAGTTAATTGATAGAGAGGGTCTAGCACACATGAGTTCTTAGATTCAATCACCATCTCTGCAAAAGAAACAAGACAGTAAAAGAAAANATATATATATATATATATATATATATATATATATTAGTTAGGTCTGGCTTAGAATTCAGAGGTTTATTCCATTACTGCTATGATGGGAAACTTGGCAGCCCAGAGGCAGACATGGTGCTGGGAGGTGAGGGTTCTACATCTGGATCTTCAGGGAGCAGGGATAATGGCCCAACTTGAACATTTAAAATTTCAAAGCACACGCTCAGTGACATACTTCTTCCAACAAGGCCATACCTCCCAATAGTGCCACTCTCTTTGAGCCTATGGGAGCCGTTTTCATTCAAACCACTATACATGTATATTTGCATATGTAAATGCAACCTCTAGATTTTTGAAATAAGATTAATTCCAAGACATTTTCCTTGAAGTGCAAATAATTTAAGGGAGAGAGAAATGTAAGAAATATAGAACAAAGATAAGAAAGGCAGAAGACTAGGGCAGAGAAATTAGATGAAGTTCCATCCAGATAAGAGAAGACACTGAATAGGCTACTCAACATGGGTAGTCATATTTTCAAATTACTGAACAGAATTTTTATTTATCTGATGAAAATACAAAATATCAGAGGTATTATTAACTACTAAGTTTTATATGGTAAAGTCTTCAAATGTTACAGCAGAAAAATAAAAAGGTCAGGCATTTACTGATTTTAGGCCACATGCCAAGATTTTGTACAGCAAGATGACAGAGAGCTTTTTAGTTAGAAAAAAAATCCAACTAAATGATGAAAAGCCTAAACTAAAAGAAATTCAGTGGGTGGTTAAAGATTTGGGGACTTCATTATATGACTTCAGGTGAGGCCTGCTTCTGACAGCCTATTATTCAGTTTGCTTAGTTAATACATGAAAAAAAAATCCAAAATTTCCTGAGACTGATGCTTTCTATTAAGGCTTAAACTTGTGAGTTTCACCAAGTTTTAAGCATACCATAACATTTAACGGTAAAGGAAAAAAAAACACATACATCTAAAAAATCCATTTATTTAACATTGAGTTAAGTGCTGTATAAAACAAAATCTATTGTTTTTTCCTCTAAACACGGGTAGAGTAGGTTGTTACAATTAGACACAAAGAGAAGCAAGAGTAACCATTGAGGGTTATAACTCATTTTCATTGTCTTTTTCTCTTTTTGAAGTTGAAAACTGTAATGAATAAAAGATGAATTGTAAAAAAAAAAAAAAAAAAAAAAAAAAAAGATGAATTGTAAAAGGATGTTACACCAACCACAATCTGTAACTTTCTTATCCACTCCTTTATTGTGTGTTATTTATGTTATAAATATATTATATAACAATCCAGTTATCTAATTGTAACACAAAATATATTAATATTTAAAGATTGATCTCACTTAATATACATTTTTGAAAATTCTGTTATTTTCACATGTCTTAGTTACTTCTCCATTGCTGTGATAGAACATGACCTGGCAACCATGACCAGGTATAAAAGAAAATATCTAATTTCCGGTTCTCAGTTTCAGAGGGTTAGAGTCTGCGATGACAGAACAAAGGCCTGGTGACAGAAACAACTAAAAACTTACAACTTGATCCCCAAGTTGGAAGTATAAATAGGAACACACTAAGAATGACAGTCTTTTGAGTCTTCAAAGCCCATCTTCTGTGACACCTCTTCCAGCAAGGCCTCCTAATCCTCTACAAATAGTTCTACAAACTGGGGACTAAATATTCTGATATATGAATGTTTGGACGCCATTCTCCTTAAGACCACGACAGTCTGTATGTGTGAGCACATGTGGGGACACAGGACATCGCACAAATGTAAAGGTCAAAGGACAAAGTAGCAGCATTTTTTCTCTCTCTTTCCCTTCTTACATGGATTCTATGGATTAAACTCAGGTCACACAGGTTGCACAACTATTCCATCCTACCAGCCATAACAATATAAATTTTACTAGCTATGCTTCTCACAATTATTAATTTCTTTTGTACATTTTATTCTAATTGTTGGATATTTTTGCTTATTTATGATAATAGTACCATGATTATTTACTTATGAATGTATTTATTTATTCAAATTAAGATTTCTTTGTTTACTACCTTGTGTAGATGCCATGTGTTCTGAGCCTACATAGGAATGGATGAAATTGTTCTTTAGAGCAAGGAGATCTTCACACACCTATGGGTAACTATGAAGCTGTAAGAGTACTAACCCCTGGCTCAAGGAGGGGATGAACTGAGTGTTCACAGGGTAGTAACATGCCAAAAACATTCCAACAAAATTGGCAATATGTCTTCAATACTACTAGTCCTGCCAAATATTCTAAGTACTATACTTGTAGTTCAGCAAAATGTAAAATGTTTCAAAGAGTAGAATACTTCATTTTTTAATGTTCAGATTTAATTCTATTTGTTTAATAAAGTCATAAGATATAAAGCGGTCATCAGAAGTAAATCAACAGTTTCCTTCATTCCACTGTACAAACTAAATTTCTTTCATTGGTATAAAAGTAAGAGATCAGGAGGGCCTGGATTGGACAGAGCTGATGCAGAGAATTGCAAATCAACAGAGCTGTCTTCCTATCTCAAGCTTCAAAGATCTCATTTAGCTCATAAAGTTTTGCATACAGAAGTTGGAGCTTGCGAATCACCAAAATCAGCATCACCTGAAAGCGGATGAGAAAGCAGACTCTTGAGCTCTGAGGAGAACCACCCCTGAATCTTCATTCAGTATGATCCCTAGGTGACTGAATGCATATCCAGTCCTGACTGCTAGAGGAATGTCTTATTCTAATGAACTGTCACATGCATCAACTAAAGTGGCAGTGGGATCTCGCTTGTACTTATGCCCAGTAATCTCTGACCTAATCGCTTCATGTTACTTTCTGGGACTGGAAAAACAATCATATCATATTGAGAATACCAGAGGTAGTGGCCAATAAGCATTTCATCTTGTTTTACATTTGAGGCAGCATTTAATTGCATGATTGTGGTCTCTTTGAGTTAGCATTCTGCCTAAGCTCCACCCCATATTTACCTGGCAATAGGTACGCCTGACTCACTGTAAAAGGGGCTACTTGTCCCCTCCTAGCTCTCTTGTTTCTCTCTTGCTCCCCTGCTCTTCCCTTCCCCACTATCTCCCCACTCCCTTCCCCCCTTTCTCTCCATGTGCTCCTGGCCAGCCTCTACTTTGCTCTGCTCCTCTCCTCCTTCCCCTCCTCCCCCTCCCCACTCCTCCGCTCCCCCTCCTCCTCCCTATTCTGCTCCTCCTCCCTCTCCCCCTCCTCCCCCTCTTTCAGCTTCTACTACCCTCTAAATTTCCCTATCCATGCCCTTAAAAACTCTATTCCATACTATACCATCTTGTGGCTGGTCCCTCAGTGGGAAGGGATGCCTCAGCAGGGGCCCTGCAGAGGCACCCCCTTCCCCCATACCTGACTACATCTCCAAAGAACATATGCCCCCTCTCTTTATCTTTTTAAAACACAACACTTTGAATTTGATTTGTAGCTCTGTCTGGCTAAGAACTTTTGGATCCTTTCCGCAGCAGCAGCTAAGTGAACAGATTAGAGGCATGTGTTCCTATGTCCGGTACCAGTGACAGTGTTAAATAATGTATTTTAGATGCTAAGTCTTTTATAACAGAGTCAAACAATGGAAATTTGAAGATGTACTGCATAGAGACTATTATTTTTCTCACCATTATTTATCTACTTCTGAATGTGTCAGTGACAGAGGCTGTAAAAAAATGTATTAATTCTAATAATCAGTAATTCTCCTCCTTCAATTTATGTTATTTTAGTTTAATTGGTATGTAACAAAGGTGTACAAGAAAAGTGAATGCCTGGTGGATAGAGAGGGGATGTAGTACTTCCCCAGCATCTGTTCAGGAGCTACAAATGGGGCAAGAGACAGCCAGTGGAGACCTCTGTGGGACAGGGATGAAGTCACTATCCTGCTAATATAAGAACATCCTGGCAGCTCTGATAAAGCTCAGATCACCAAGGAGACTATCAAGTCATTAAAATGTATTTGATGGTGACAATTGCTGCCTTTTGGGGCACAGTTTTAATTCATTAAAAATCCAATATTAGTTCACCTCCCTCTAGCTAGCCCCTTGTTCCTGTTTCAGACACTAGACAATGATAATGAAAAAGATTGTCTCTGGTGTAGGCTCAGCTGCACCAGGTCCTCACAAATCCACTTGCTTTCTTGGCATTACACAAGAGATGATAGAATATTCATTGTTCACATAAAGCCATATGCTACATTGGCACAGGTCCCATTGTTCAATATTTAAAGCTCTGCCAGGTCTCCTGGCACCCTTTGTCAGAATCCCCAGAACAGCACACTAAGTGTATGACAAGTTTGCAACCTCTAGCATTGCATTTCCCTTTTAAAGCTGTTCAAACTCTTTTAAAACTTATGTTTAAATAGAAGTCAAATTATATAGACCCATATACAGAAGCAATCCAGATGCATCTGGTTTAAAATAAAGTCAAGCTTTTCTTCATAACATACTTTCCACAATCCATGTAGTCATCGTGATAAGGAAATCAATGTGAAAATTTCCAGTTGGACCATGGGGGAGAAACAATCACGGGTACAGCAGAAACCCTGTAAATGCCCACCTTTATTTTTTTACTTTGAAGCCAAACAGCTCTCTAGTTCTTAATGAAGATACTGGCATGCCAACAATGTGATGCTGAAGCCAGAAATGACAGACAGATCCACAGCAACCCTGAAACTAGCTGCGTTTATTTATTAGGGAGCCAATGAACTTCATCAGCTTCTCCATTCAGAGTGATTTCCTGTTGTCCATCTCTACTATAACTTCCAGAAAAGTAAAGGAGTTGCAGTAGGGACTGTCTGGTGAAAGACTCTTAAATTTTATCTGAGGCTTCTGGAAAAAATTAGTCAATGAGGAATGTTCTAACCTATTATAAACAGATAGCCAGAGCAATCCCTGGAAGCAATTCATGTTGGAAAATGTGGTTTTCATCTGCTGTATAGAACGTGAGAGTGTCTATAGCATGCCAGCAATCAGCAACAGATCTAGTCTGGATGTACTCAAAGTCAAGAACATAGTAAAATAAGAGAGTGCTTTGTGCTACTCAGATTGGTAGGCTGATAGTAACAATATTCAGTATCAGTGAGGGTGTGATGAAACAGGCATGTTGAAGGATTTTGGTCTATAACTTATTCTGACTGTTTTGGAAAGCAACCCAGTTTTCACTTGTATTAAATATTCATAGGTTCCATTATTGAATATGTCTATTTCTAGATATCTATCTGCCAAAAAAGACATTTTTCATGAACATGCAAATCAATTTGTGTATGAAGAAGCTTCTTTATGGGTAGTGGTAAAAAGGGGGAAACAACCTGTCTGTCAATTGATGAACCTTTACACAAACTATTGTGCATTAATTTTATTCTATTATTAGAAAAATTAGATAGATGTATATCTCCCAATTTAGAAGTATACATTTTAAATGACCATTTTTAGAACCAAATATCAGGGCAAGATATATGTTTCAAATTTAATTATGTAAGTGTCCTTAATGACTAGCATGTTTATCCAGTTATTTTACATTACATCATATAATCAGTATGCTTTTGGATCTTAGGAGTGTTCGGTTAACATGAATATTGCAACTGAATAGAAAGTGGTTTAGAAAAAATGTAAAAGAAGCTTTTGCAAGTTTTAGGAGAATAGACTAGACAAGACTCTATATGATACATAATTGTTCTATAGCTGTTTTAGATGTAACTATTATCAAATTGTATATGTGTGCATGTGTATGTGAGTACAGAAGCCAATGGAAACCAGAAGGATTAGACTTCCTTGCACTTGTGATGCAGGTGGCTGTTTGACACTTGGTATAGGTGCTGGGAAACAGAGTGAAGCCCTTTTAATTACTGACAATCTCCAATACATCTGCGTATACTGTTGAATGACAATGCTTCCTTCTGTAATTTAAAGTGAAGGTGTGATCTAAAAAAATGTACATAAAGATTTTAGAACAGTTGTATTCTTCAGATTGAAAACAATAATTGACCTACATAGGACCCTGGAAGTACATAAACACTGAGCACATCCCTCAGCCTTTCCTTCCTCGCCTTCATCCACATCATTAGTTTCCATGGTTACTGGAATCAATTTTGTTTCTACTTCATGACATCTGTACAGAGATGATCATATGAGCCCATGAAGTTTAGTCTTCTGGGTTTAAATTTTGATATGCTTGTCTATTTTCCAGGTGTTCATTAGTTAACCCATGTTATTATGATAAAAAATCATATTCTTCTTCAATTTAATATGCTTGATCTGTTTCTGTCATCAAGAAATAAGATAAATATATGGAGAACAGTATATATGTATTAGTTTCGTTAAAGTGACTGAATAATCCTTTCAAATTTTTATTATTTTACTGCTTTTACATATTTTCCTATAAAATGATTTCATGGATAAAAAGATAAAACAGAATATGTTGAAAATTTTCAAAATTCCAAGGAATTCTAGCAAAGCATTTATTTATTACTGAACATACAAAACAGAAGGAAGGCTGAAAATGGAAAGTAATTACATTAAACTCTCCTGTGGTTCCCCTCTTTTTATGTGCCAAAGATGCTATATTTTGGTACATATTTCACCAAATCACCAAATAATGAACTTGCATATATGTGATTTAATGTCTTGGGACTAAGCATCTCATATTCATAAGGTGTTACATTTGTGTCTAAAATTATAGACAATGGAGAGCCTCTATGAATGCATTCTAAAATCCTTTCCATGCATCTACTGGTCCCAAGAGCTGCACAAAGTGATTGACTGCATCTTCTGTGAATTCCTCCAAGCTGGCACATCAAACACATTAAGAATCTTTAATGGCTACTTTCTCTAGCTGAAGTGGTCTGCAACCCCATAGGTGGAACAACAATATGAACTAACCAGTATCCCCAGAGCTCATGTCTCTAGCTGCATATGCTACAGAAGATGGCCTAGTCTGCCATCATTGGGAAGAGAGACCCCTTGGTCTTGCAAACTTTATATGCCCCAATACAGGAGAACACCAGGGCAAAGAAGTGGGAATGGGTGGGTAGGGGAGCGGGAGGGGGGTATAGGGGACTTTTGGGATAGCATTTGAAATGTAATGAAGAAAATAGCTAATAAAAATTGGAAAAAGAAAAAGAAAGTATAAAAAAAGAAAATAAAAGAATGTACTAAAACTGAAAAAAAAGAATCTTTAATGGTATAATTTTTCAGATTCTTAAAAATTGCATAAGTACTGAATTAATGATTCACTGGAGTTAAGTCTATATGATTGGATATGAAAACAAAACACTGGTATGTCTATGGATACACCAAGGAGAATCAATGAAAGTGACTAGCTGAAAATACTTGGGAAACACATATAGTAACAAACTGGTCCAACACATATCTCGCCTGGACTTTCTCAATGTTAGGCTATGAATTGTGCTAAAATATTTGCCCATTAAGTGTAAGTTATCTCATCAATTTAATTTGGGGTAGGAAAATCTTATATGATTTCATTGATAAAAAGATAAAACAAAATATAAGTTGAAAATCTTCAAAATTCAGAGAAATTCTAGCAAAACATTGAATTCCAGTTAACAATATGGACAATGCTGCACATTGCCTAGGTGTATGCAATTAGTGAAAAAAATGGAAAATAAGATAGAAAATCCAAGAAATATTATATTTAGTTTTAGATATAAGAATACATACTGTAAATTGTTTCCATGTAATTTAATTATTGCAGAATTACAGAGTGAAACATTCTGTGTAGCATAATGGCCACCTCTTTCAGTTGTATCAGGAGAGGTAGAACATTTATTCCGTAGATATGGTGGGCCAAGAGAACTTAGACTTTGTAACACAAAGCTTAATTAAGAAGGTAATGCTCATAAATAAAACTAGAATAGCACCTGCAAGCCCACAAATTGATACTCCCTAGTATACTTTCCCAAGAGGGTTTTATATCACACTTGAGCCAAACTAAACAAGCTGTGGCTTTATGTTGCGAATAAGAAGCAAAAGCATCTCTTAGGCAAGTGACAAGGTCAAAAGAAAAACATATGGGCATACTGTCATCCATCAGCCAGGTTGTCCAGGGAGTCAGCCTAGCCTGACTGACAAGGAAGATCATTATCAACAAGGAATAAATGCTGGCAACACTATGTTGTCTCATTAGCCTGAAAGATGTTGAGAAGACTTACAAAACTCTGGGGAATAAGCATAGTGTAAGAAAAAGAAAACTTAAGAGCAGCAGCGTGGGCTAACAGATTTTTATTTAGAGAGAGATAAGTAGCACCCACTTTTATGAAGCAAGAATTTCAAAAACACCAGCTGTGCAAAAAAGAACTAGAAATTAAAAACAAAAAGTCCCAAAACATCTGGGTATGGTGGTACATGACTTTCATCCCCACATTCAGGAGGCAGACAAAGATGGATCTCTGAATTTGAGGCAAGCTTGGTCTACATTATTCTAGGACAACCAGGGTTATATAGAGAAACCTTGCCTAAAAAAAAAAAAAAAAGTGGCATCAGCAGTGAACATACAAATTAAAATAGGTTTGAGACTATAGTGCCAAAAATAGAAATAAAAGGCTCATCAATGAGGAGCATACAAAGAATATATTATTGTAACAGCAAAAGTTTATGAAGCAGGAGAGTATGTAAAACAATGTGGGATTTTATAGAGCTCACTGTTTCCAGATAAACATTCCTACCTTCAACCACGCACAAAAGGATTTAAACATGATGACACTGGGTGTCTCAATCCAAAATTAGAAACTAAAAAGAAATAAGCCAATAGCTCCAAAATTCAATAAGAAAACAAACTTGAACACAAAATTCGATTTATTAAAATTCACAGTTGAATAATGAGATACAATGGAATAATTTTACATGTGAGAAGTTTCAAAGTTTACATCTTCTGTACTAATTTTAGGAACTCTCTTAGAAGAGTGGTTTGACCATAATAAAGAAGAAATCAATACTGAAAGCCAACTGGCAGATTAGGAGAAAGCTGTATCTTAGAGATTAAAAAAATCAGTGGCTCTTCATTTAAACAATACAACAGTTTAACAGGGAGGCGGGTAGCCAAAGTAACTCCCTGGAATTTAATGTTGAACAGAAAGGCTTGGAGAGGGCCACAGTCTTCTACTATCCAGTAGAAGTTGAGGAAGGTACATCAACTCTGGGCCCTCAGCAGTCCAGGACACAAAGAGTAACAGAAAAGGACATGTAGTTCAGTCTAGCCTCAAACTCATTATAGAGGGGAGGGTGGCCTTGAACTTTCCAGCTTCCTGTCTGTAGAGTGTTAAGATTATGGCCATATGCTACCATATCCAACTCCCTTTTAATTTTTTGGATATAATAACTACTCTTTGCTTTTCATGTTTCTTTTTTCATTTAAATTTAATTTTATTTTTACTTTTACTTATTCACTTTCTGTCCTTCTCACTGCCCTCCTCCCAGTCACCCCCTCCCACAATCATTTTCCCTGGTGTCCCCCACCCAACCCTGGCACTTCACATCTCTGCAAGGCTAGCTTCTTCTACCTCCGCTCTCACTGAGGTCAGACAAGGCAGGTCAGATGGTAGAACATATCCCATGGACAGGCAACAGTTTTTAAGTAGCCCTCCAGCACTCTGCTTCGATTGTTCAGGACCCACATGAAGGTCAAGCTGCATATCTGCTACATATGAGCAATGAGCGGTAGGTCGGTGCAGCCCATGTACGTACTTTGGTTGGTGGTTCAGTCTCTGAGAATAGCAAGATTCCAGATTAGTTGACTCTGTTAGTCTTCCTGTGGAGCTCCTATCTCCTCTTAGGGGCCTGCAATCCTTCTTGACTTCACCCCCTACCTCCCTCTTTCTTATTTGTCTTGTTATTTTTGGAAGGAGGGCACAAGGGTCAGAAGTGGACCTGGAAGGACTGGGAAATGAGTGTGATCTGAGTGCATTTGCGAAATTTTAAAATAATCAATAAAATATTACAATTGAAAACAAGTGGGAAGTAAAGAAAAAAAAGAACAAAGATAAGTTCAAGGAGAAAGGAAAGCTTACAGATCATTAGTGAGAATGAACATTAGTCTAGTTGCCATGGAAAGTAGTGTGGAAAGTTTTTTAAAGAAATCTAAAATAGAACTCCCATATAAACATCTCTATTACTTCTGGGACATACCCAAAGGAATCATTCATCATGATCACATAGTTACATTTATTGTAGTACAACTTGCAAAATTTAGCATGCCAAGTCAGCTTAGGGTCCAATCAGTGGGTGAGTGGCTTAAGAAAAATGTTCCATATTTACATGATGAAGTATTATTCAACTTCATGAATAAAAAAACATGACATTTTTTAGGGAAATGAAGGAAAATGAAGATCACCAAGCTAAGTAAAAGAAGCTTGTCTTAGCTCATGTTCAGTTGGTGTGAAAAGACACCATGACCACAGTAACTCTTGTAAAAGAATTCATTTTATTGGGCCTTGTTAACAGTTCTAGAGGTTTAGCCCATTGTCATCATGGCAGAGAGCATGGCAGCATACAGGCAGATATGCTGCTGGAGAAGTAGCTGGGACTTCTACATCAGGTTCTGAAAGCAGCTCGAAGAGACAAATACTGGGTCTGCTTGGGCTTTTTAAACCCAAAGCCTACCTCTTGGAGGATGCACTTCCTACAAGGTCATACTTTCTAATCCTTCTCAAAGAGTGCCAATCGCTGATGGCTATGAGCTTATGTGGACCATTCTTTCCAAACACAGATAAATACAACATATTTTCTCTCATGAGAAATGTAGAAAGAAAAGCTTTAAAAAGAAAGGTCAAAGCAAAGGGTAAGTTATTGAGAAGGAAGTAGCTCAGACCAACACAGATATAAGAGAAGATAGTGGTTAAGTAGTAGTAGGCAAATATGACCAAATACATTATTATATGCCATTTTAAGAACACACCACAAGGTTTTATTTCATATAATTAATATCTTATGGTAAAATCAGCAAATAAATATTTAACACATAACGTTTGGTGATAAGTACTTTGTGAGGTATTGTGATGGCAAGCAACTGTGATCTAGTACTCTAGGAGGCCAAGACCAGAGGAGGCTTAGGTGGAGGTTTGGACTACATAATGAGCTCTATGTCGGCCAGAAGTACATAATTAAATACTTTAAAACAAACAGAAGCATTAAAAAGATTAAAAAGACACATTAAAAAGACAAAATGATAATATAATCAACAGTAACCATATTCAAAATGATTGTGTCACAACTTCTCCAGAGGCCTGGGCCTCTGCCATTAACAATTTCTCCTGATAGAAATGAGATATTCGAATACAGAAAAGAATAGGAAAGTTGCCATTATTCTAAGGCAGGACATGCAACATTGCTATTAAACTTGGTTTCTCCAAGACTGTGTCAAAAACCTAAAAAACTACCCTACCCAAGCTTCTTGAGACCTGGTATGGATCAAAAATTTCTTTCAAAAGCAATCTGATTAAAGTCAACTTTTAGAATGACAAAATCTTGTGCATACAATAAGACTCTTACTTGATTTCAATTAGAATTTGTTTTCTGAGTGGAAAAAAAAAACAAAAAACAAAAAACCCTACAGCCAGTATTTGTATTAATAATGTAGAAACACAAAGGAAGTAATCTGGATATCTAGACTGGTGTAATTAGAGAGAAGTGGCTGGCTGTAATGGCAAGCTTAAAAAGAGAACATGGGGCTGGAGAGATGGCTCAGTGGTTAAGAGCATAGACTGCTCTTCCAGAGGTCCTGAGTTCAATTCCCAGCAACTATGTGGTAGCTCATAACCATCTGTAGTGGGATCTGATGCCCTCTTCTGGTGTGTCTGAAGAGGCAATGGTGTACTCATATACAAGAGAGAATATACGAGAGAGAGAGAGAGAGAGAGAGAGAGAGAGAGAGAGAGAGAGAGAGAGCATTCCTGATAAGTAAGACAGAAAAATAATTTATTCTTAATGAAAGCCAATTTGCTCCTAAGGTGTCATTAAGACATGTAGAACACTGTGCATCTGAGTTAGCACCATAAGGGAAATCTTTAAATCCCCAATAACATGCGATCAATGAGGACACCTTTTAAATGTTGCTGGCATTCCCAGTAAAGTCCAGTTCATTGACTTACCAATCACAGCTTCAATACAAGCACTTTAGCTTTTATTTCTAATTGTACTTCTACCTCTGGACCTCACCTATATGGAAAGTATGGAGAAGCCTCTCTGTGGTTAGTCATCAACCATTTTTTTTTTTTTACACCATGCTTTAGAATTCTCTAGACTTGTTAGAGTGTTATCTTCATAAAAAAAAAATGTCCCTTCTCAGAACTGATTCCAAGTAAATGTACAATATAACTTGTTCTTTTATTGTAGGTTCTGAAATACAGTGCATGAATCCAACCTGTGAGTTTCTCTTGTCTCATATGTATGTCCAGTCCTTATGAGATGGACATGACTCAGTTTTGGTGGTACCATCCCAACAGAGAGTCTCCGAATACTGGATTAGTCTAAGCATAGCTTATACATTGATTGCTCTACTATAACTGAATGGATGTTTGAGTTGTGCATAAGAACATATCAACTTGGGGAAAACACCATTTAAATATCATTTCAGAGAATATGGGTAGTAAACAGTCTGTACTCTAACTCCTTTTGTCAAAATAATATAACCTAAAAGTCAAGAAGCAGCAGCAAATGTCTCGAGAATGATGTTTTTTTTCATGTTTTCCTCCATGGTCATAGAATTTGTTTCTTTAGGTCCTTATCATAATCTTCCTCAATATGCTGCCTAGTACAAATAGGAACACTTTTGCTGTCTAGCAACCAATGAGAAATGTACTCAATAATTTCATGCAGTTGGGATAACTTCACTCCTTGAAAGAAAGAATGTATATTACCATCAGAGGAAAATGAACACCTAGTATGCACATAATAGATCAGCATAATTGAACTATATAATCATATGTATTCATATATATGAATACAAGATATTAAATATCCATTTATGTATACACACACACACTCACAAGCAAGCTATACACACATACACTCACACACACACATGCACACACAAAACACATATATATGACGGAAATAACACAGGAACATATGCTGTGTGTACTTCCATAAGACAAACAGTGTATCAATTCCATTTCATACTCATTTGTTAGCTGGACCAATTTTTAATGCAAAGAATGACTTAGCATTGAGCTGAATGTTTGAAATGCCTCCATGAAGACAGTCCAATTCCAAGCTTTATAAATATCACTCACAAGCAAAGCAAGCATACAAATCAATTTGAATTCTAATTATACATCTGCTGTAGTTAGGGTATTATTTGTCTAGCTGTGTTTCATGAAAAGCTGATTATGAGCACTCTCTTTGGGACAATTCTAGGCATTTTCAAAAAGTTAGAAATGTATAAGGACGAAAAATAATTCAAGTGATGCTATTATATTCCTACAATAAGAAAAGATGCACTTCCCTGACAGGGAGGAACAGCTATTCAAAGAGGCATCTGGTAGGCCAATCATTCTGACATGTGTCCCAGGGGCACCAACAAATTCCAATTCTTCTAAACTCTGTTAGGAATAAGAATGCCTGTTTTTCCCAGCTCACAGCAGGAAGGCTGGCAATGAGGACAGCACTGTGGTATTGCAAGCCCTGCAGGGAATTCTGATAGAGCTAATATATAGAACTCACTGTGTTCATCTCCTCATGTTAAGAAAAACCTGGTGAGTTTTACAGTTCACAAATCAGAACCATCCTACCTTGGTTTAAGGGAGTAATATTACATTTTAATTATGATCAGGGTCACATAATTTCCAGTTAATAAATGATGTGTGGGTGAACATGCAAATCAACACTGCAAGAGAAAAGCTGCTTTTGAGTCAGTCCAGCAAGCAAGCTGTTCAGCTTATAAGCGTTTTTGCCACCTGGTATTCTTTAGGACTGGTCTGTTTCATCCCACCAATTTTGGTGATTATTAACCTTCACAGGAAGCCACTCAACTCTACCCACCCACGATCCCTGTTTCACTGAGACTCAGGCATCCTGTGAATGCTTTCTAGACACCATGAATTAGCTTAGCTAGACCAAAAATTGTCGTTGGATGTCTACAGAATTTAATGATTACTGATAAGTCCAAAGCAGTGTAATCAGAGAACAAGAAAGGTCCCAGGAAACGGCTCAATCTGCTTCATGACTTGGCGACAATGTGGCTTATTTTAGGGATGATCAGGGCAAGACTTAAGGTATCTACCACCTCTGGTTTTAATTCTAGCATCCTGCCTTTAACTCATGACTAACACCACAAGTAAACATTACTATGTCTTCATTTTATATAATTCCATATTCAGAGTTGAAGCGTTTTAAAATTTCATGCACAATTTTCATTTCTATGAATGTAATCGTGTACTTGAACTACCAATTTATACTCATGAATTTTACATTTATAAATAACAATGATCAAGGATGATAGAAAAGAGTAAATCAAGTTTGCAAGAATAAGAAACATTTTTAAATGGTCTCAAAAAAAAAAAAGAAAAGAAAAGAAAGAAAAAAAGAAAAATATAGTAAATGGATAACCTTTCCTAGTACTTCAAAATGGAAAGAAGCTCAACCTACAAAATTTTATCTATGCTCCTTGAAGATGTTTCTTCCATCTGAAGCATCTGAAACTCTGCTATGGAGGACCAGAATATACATATCTACATAAGAGGTAAGGCTGTGCCCCACCACAATACAAAGTAGAAGCATCATTTCTTATCTTCCATGTAGAGTGTCAACCTCATTTCTCTGATTTCACAATTATGTATTTTATGTAATTGGTTTATTTATATTTTTTCCTCTGAATGTTTGAAAGGTTTTTTGTTTTTGTTTTTGTTTTCCAGGCTATTGTTATTACACAGGGTGGTCACTTCTTTTTTTTGTTTGTTTTTGTTTTTGGTTTTTTTTTTTGGGGGGGATTTTTTTTTATTAGAGAAATTCTTCATTTACATTTCAAGTGTTATCCCAAAAGTCCCTGATACCCACCCCCTGCCCTGCTCCCCTACCCTTCCCCTCCCACTATTTGGCCCTGGCCTTCCCCTGTACTGGGGCATATAAACATTGCTAGACCAGGGGCCTTTCCTCCCAAATAATGGCCAACTAGGCCATCTTCTAATACATATGCAGCTAGAGACATGAGCTCTGGGAGTTCTGATTAGTTCATATTGTTGTTCCATCTGTAGGGTCGCAGACTCCTACAGCTCTTGGGTACTCTCTAGCTCCTACATTGGGGACCCTGTGTTCTGCCCTATAGATGGTTGTGAGCATCCACTTCTGTATTTGTCAGGGACTGTCAAAGCCTGCCAGGAGACAGCTATATCAGGGTCCCTTCAGCAATATCCTGATGGTGTGTGCAGTAGTGTCTACATTTGGTGGCTGATTATGTGATGGACTTCCCAGGTGGGGCATTCTCTGGATGGTCCATCCTTTCATTTAGCTCCAAACTTTGTCTCTGTACCTCCTTCCATGCATATTTTAATCCCTATTATAGGTGGGTGGTCACTTCTTATGTGACATTTCCCCTTCCATTTAAAATCTATTTCTGAAGTGTTATAACAACAAACAGTCAATGTACTTTTATATGTGTTAACAACAACACAGACCTCACCTATATAATCAATGCCCAGGTCAGTAGAAAACATATTGCTAGTATTCAGGAAATGGTTTGCAGTTTGAATTTTCCCCAACAGCATATAGGTGGGTCAATCACTACCATGTGGTGCTATTTGGAAGTAGTAGAGCCTTCAGGAGCTTGCTCTTACAGGAGGTATTTAGGTCATTGGGAGCATCCCCTCGAACTGGACCTTAGCAGTTCAGTGTCTTCCTCTTGCTGTCTTCTGTCCTCCATAAGGTTAGCAGCTTTGCTTCACTGCAATTTTTAAAAATATCTGTATTGATTTTTTTTGTGAAGTTCACATCATGCACCTTAATCCCACTTATCTCCCTATCCTTCTGTATCTGCCTTCTGCTCTTGCAACCTGTCTCCCTCAGACAAACAAGCAAACAAATAATCTCACACTGAAGCTGCAGTGTGTCATGTATACCATACACTATTCCCTTTTATCTGTACTTTACTTGTAAATTCTCGTTGAAATGAGTCATTGGTTTGGTTCAAGGCCTCTGGCTTCTACAGTGGATCATCACAGGGGGTCTCAGGGACATCTTCTTTTTGCCATCTGTCCTGGAGATCCTGCAGCTTTGGTTCTGTGGGACCATCCCCTCTATACATTCTAGCAGTTCACAGATGAGGTAGAAGTTTGGGATGTATCAACTCAAAGCCCTGGTTCTGTGTCTGGGTGGTAGCTCAGTTGGTCAGCTGGCCAGTTCCCACATCTATATTACTAGGGCCATCTCTAGTGGTGAAGGGGAAGTGCCAGAACTCCTGTTCTCATGCTCTCCGGGGCTGGCTCCACTCCTGATCCCCACCACCAGGGCCAGCTCTACTGTGCTGCCTGCCCAGGTGCACCAGATCTTTTTAATTTTGATTTTCTCAACATAGTCACAGAAACAGAAACTGATGACTAAGCATACACTCAAATATGTATTTCCTGAATGAAAACAGAAAAATATTTTTGAGGGTAATATCTTCTAGATCCAAACAATTGATAAACCAATGCTTAAGTATAAAATGCCAAAGTCAGTAATGATATGGAATGTGACCTGGATTTTTTTTTCATTCAAATGCATCAAATATTGCTATCATAATCAATTTAACCTAGAATGAATAAGAGAATCCAGAAGTTGTTGGGAAAAAATTGACACCTCTAAATAACATTAGTAATCTTTCTCATAGTATGAAACTGAAAACCAGAGCCAGCCCACAAACAATCTTAACAATATGAGGTTCTAATCAGAACAAAACAGGGTAAAACAGAGTGTGTATCCAGATATTGCCAAAATGCTGACATACACACATTACATAGTCATGTATCATCACAAAGCAACTGGAAAATGCTGAGCCTGTCTGCCAAGGACACTAATTTTTTTAAGAGATTAGCTTCCCAGCTCTGTGTAAACATGGATAATTATAGCATCATGTTTATTATGCTGTTGCATACAAAGCATATATTTATTGTAATGCAATTTTCTCCCCTAGGAGTCACAATACAAATATAGATGTGATATTTTGCATTAAATGGTAAAGTTGCAAAGTCTTAGCCTTGGGGACAGCTTAGAGGGATACTGCTCCAGCCTGCATCATGGTAGAGATAAACGGCATTTTTTATTTTCTCTATCATGCCTGTGTATTTTCTACCTTGGGGATGACACATTTTCTCCTATTCATTCAGCAAGCAATCCTAGTTGGTATGATGACATGGTACATGCCAAATGACCACCTTAGTTCTCATGGGAACCACTGACAAAGAACAATTTAATGAAGCCCCAAGGCCCAAAGGAGTTGTGGTCAAGAAAGCAAGTATTAGATTAGTGGCTTTTACCAACTAAATGGTAAATGGCAGAGTTGTTCAGAAGAGCATGATTGCCGGGGCTTACAGAGATGCTAAGTGTCAGGGCCCTTCTTCAGGCATGCAGAGGTGAGGTCCATTAAGTCTCCACTTCATTACTGTCACCCTAGGGAAGCAGCAGTCACAATAACACTTAACGG
>LR749524.1:2146115-2205837 GCA_902729485.2 Mus minutoides
ATGCCAGTCATGGTGGTGCCCACATTTAACCTCAGCCCTTAGGAAGCTGAGACAGAAGACTCTGAGTTCTCACTACATAGCATGCTCGAGACCCAACTAACCTATGAAATGCCTAACTCATATACAATTGTTAGGTTGGCTAAATTATGAAGTGTAAGGCATGGAGGAAGTCCTGAGAGTCTCAGCCTGAGTGAATGTGATTGTTGACATGGTATCAGCCATGTCTACTAGTTCAATGTCTTAGTGCCATAAGTATGGCAAAGCCTTACTTAGGTGGGACCCAAGTGGGATGACAAAGCTTCCTTCAGGCTCTGGGTGCGAGTGAGTGAGCAGTGTGTGCCAAGCCAAGCAACTGACGCTTTTTCCTCTTCCGGATGTTTATATTGCGAGACTGCTTGCCTACAGAGAAGCTCCAGGGAAATTTGTACCCACTGCCTGCTATACTTAAGTATGTTGAGTTTCCAGGTTGTTGTCACTATTAGGTGTAGGGCTATCAGATCCCACATAGCCCACTGGAGCCTACCTTTCCTGTGCATGTGTCCATGTGTCTCTCTTTTCTCCATCCCCTCATAGCCCCAAGTCAGGGTTGTAGGACAAAAGGACTTTATTCGCCCTAGTGGTTGGAGTAACAAAGAAGAAAATAACTCCTATTCTGGATACAGAGAAGTTTAAAATCGGGGTGCAAGCATCTGTCAGTTCAGGCAATTCACAGCAGTGAAGCACAGGAAGAAACTGCTGCATTGTAAAAGGGTATATGCAGAAAACACAGGAAATGGAGGTAACAGCCTTGCTTTAAGACAAGCCACTCTTGTGACTACTAGTTCAGTCCCACCAATACAAGAATTTACTGCCTGGCAAAAGGCCCCATTTCCTCTGAAAGAGCTATTTACCTCTTAAAGGCACGGATATCTTTCAAACACAAACTAGAACATTAAAATTTAACAAGATCTCATGGAGCAGCACATCACACCCACACTTTGCCCCTTGCCTTCTAAGAGGTGTAAACAATGCCTTCATCTCTGCCTTCACCTACCCAACATATGTAACTGCCAAATGTAATTTTGTTCTTCCTCATTAGCTTCATTGTCTTACCTCTTACATTTTTTTCAGTTACCATTGCTCACATGTATTTCTTCCTAAATTGATAAATAAGGTAGCACATACAAAACAGAAGAAGGAAGAAATTCCCACATGCCTCTGTCCACAGAAAATGCCCTGGCATATTCGCCAAGAGCAGGTACTGCTGCAGATACTAACTGTTGCTTAGGGATTTCTGAGTTCCAGGCCAGCCTGTTCTACAGAGTGAGTTCCAGGACAGCCAGGGCTATACAGAGAAACCCTGTCTCGAAAAACAAACAAACAAACAAACAAACAAACAAAGGAAATGCTTGCTTCATCTACAGTCAACAACTGCTTCACGCAGTATTTGTTTCCTTTCAATTGCCAATTTTGAAAAGGTTACATACAGTTCACTTAGTGTGTGACCTTGTGCAAGCATTTGGAAAAAAAAAAACATAGTCATCTTTCATTATGGATTTTGCCTACAGGGCTGCTACATAGCTGCACTGTTAAAAACTGATTTGAGGACAGTTGGTGTCCAGCAGAAGGAAATACGAAGCTGTTGCTAAGTGAAGACATTTATATGGAACCATTTCCCTTTTCATGGCATCTCTTTATTAACTCTCGTTGTATTAGCCTTCGTGAAGACGGAGGTAACAGAACAATGGATGGTTATGTGTGGGGTTTTGAGAGTGACTACCTTGGCAGCCTCAATCCCTACATGCAATTAATACATCTTTTAATATGATCATTCAAAACACAACAGTAGAATAGCTAGTATACTTGAGTACCTCAAGAATTCACTGGGGGAATTATACTCATTTATAAAATGTCAAGATGCCCTCAGAAGAGTAAACAAACAACTAACATGAATGGACAAAATGCTCTTAAGAATTAAGAGTGGAAATATAACAGCTGTTCAATATAAAACCTTCACAAGAAAAGCAAAGTAATCCTGAGACATTCCAGATGCTTCCTTGGGAGGGTGGAGTGTGTCCAGTGAGCTAAAATAATTGAGGAATGTCATGAGGGTTAATTGATGTCAGTGGAGCAAAGCTAAGGAAAGCACTCACTCCAGATGCAAGGTGAATTTATTCTGTCCAGGGCTATATTCTGAGTGACCTACGCTGATTCCTATCAGTAGGCAGAATTAGTTATTACTGCCACAGTGTTCCTTCAGGGTCTGTTCATTTTTCAATCCGCTGGCATTCGGTTGAGTTATTCCTTAAGTGAATCAATCCCTAATTCATAATTAGATCCAATGATAGCAGTGGATCTTCAATCAAAAAATTTGGAGGTGACAAAATGAATCTTCAGACAAATCAGAAAGATTGCCTGTTTGTTATTCATAAAAAACCAACTGAATCTTGGCATGCTTAAAATGATTCTTGGCCAAGATGTTATTCATCTTTCCTGGTTTTCCGTATACATGCACAGCTGATTTTCCAAAGTGGTGGATTTATCAAAGCAATTGGCATGCAGTCTTCTCTTTACATCTACATTCTATAGTAAGTACTATGACTATAAGATTAGATCATCATCCTTCAAAACCAAAGCCACACAGTAGGACATTCTTATAGCTGTAATGAAGCACTACTATATAATAAAGCATAGATAATAAGAGTAGACAAGCCAGCTGAATTGAAGCTATAATTTTCTCTATAGATCTTAAAGGCTCCTGATTCCAGTGTAGTATTATTAATATCATAGTCAGATCTTAATGCCAGCCTCACTGCACACTCCTAAGCAGAGAAGAGTTCACACAGAAGTGAGAAACTCATTGCTACTGATGCCCCAATTCCTTGCCTTCTGATAGATTTCAGAGACCTGGTACCTTTGTGGTATTAGACCTCCTAGAGAGACTCAACTGTGGCCCATTCGGAGTCTCAAAATATCCTGTATCCTGTAGTGTAAAACTTTCCATTCCTTCTTTTGCACCAGTCAGTAAATTACCAAGTTCTGACACTTTGATTTCTATTAGACAGCAATGAAAAGTGGCTAATTAATCGCTCTCAAATAATATTGCCTGGCACTTCCACTTTCACTGAATTGCAATAATATTTTTCCAGTTAGCTAACTCATTACAGAACTTGAGGACACAAAGTCATCATTGAGAGCCTTCTCCACTGTGTCATGAGAATCCACGGACTAATATTTCCCAGCACTTTCTCACCTAGCCTAGAATTTAAATGAGGAAGTGATTCATGTCTGAATAATATGAGAACAAATCTGAGGGTGCATGTTAGGTTCTTGCCTTCATAGCCTCTTTGTGTTCTGCACATTCTGAGGAGACATTTGTAGCTGAAAGGTCGCACCCACCATGTATACGAATCCAATGGCCAATATCAAATATTAAAGAAACAACTTCTAGTTCCATAATCCATATAATTCAAAAGGAAAGTGTAGTATTTAAGAAGCCAGTTTTCTCCATACTAATTAATAGAAGAACTTAGACAAAAGGTTAACTAAATCTTATTCAGTGAAAATTCTTGACAGCATCAGCAGAGAGGTTTTCTAATATTTACAATCATTGTTTTTTTTTTTTTTTTTTTTTTTTTTTTCAAACTGAAATCCCCCAAAGAAGTTCTGATTAATGAATCTTCTAAGGCAAATTGTACATTAACTTCTGGCAGACTGCAGGTTGCAATATTGATGCCTTCTTTGTCTATGATTCAGAGGAATTGCCAACAACCAAAGCATTCTAAGGAAATCATTTGTAAATCTAGTTCATGGGCACATCTATGTACTAAGATTAATGTGGACATGCCCCTTGTCCTGGTAGTCTTCTGTGAATAATTTAAGTGGGAAGTGTCTGGACCTCTCAAAGATACCTATGGGATTTTCTGCCTATTGACCACACTCAAGGGCACAGCAAGTACTTTCTATCACTCTAGTGCTTTCCAGCTTGCTAGAGTTCATAGCTAAGTGATACTTCAATTATCAACTTAGTCTCATTCAAGAAAGACATAACATTAAAAGCTCTATATCAATAATCATGCAATCACAAAGACTAATTGCTCTCACAGCACTCTAAAAACACCTGGCAATGTAGCCCATCTAGCCATAGGTGATTGGTATAATCACAGGCACAGGGCAGGAAGAGAGACCTTGAGATGTTCATTAATTCAATCACTTGTCCTCCAGGAAGGCCTGCAACTAACTCATCCAGGCAGATGCATATTTGCCCTAATTTTAAAAGCTCCAGGGATGGAGTTCTTGGGGCTTCTTACATTGAATAGAGAGAAAGTTTTTCTTGCAGCTTAACAATCCCTCTTACTAGATTCCAAATTCACTCATTAGTACCTAGCTGAGGAACACTTCTTTGTATTTTTGCAGCCACATGCTTGATCTATTCAGACCCATTCAGACTAAAGCTCACTTTTTTGAGAATTATGTTTTGCCTAGAACGTTAAATATAATAAAAAATAGTCTGTAACATTTATTTTAAATAGTACAGAAAAACTCAACTTCTTTTTTCATAGCTCTCAAACCTAAACCTGTCTATTCTTTCTAGTAAATGAGGAAAGATCTCTAGGTATCCTGGGAGGATGTACATTTACCACAAAACTCCCAAACTCCTTGAAATGTGGCTAAAGGGATCTAGAAAACAAATTTTAAATGAAAAGATATCACCTAATTTAAATTTAGATCTAAAAATTGATCCTCTCTGTTTGTAAGATTTTAAAAATATTTGGAACAACTTGAATTTTTAAATCTACCTTATCAATTGTAAGTATATAACATATAAATAACATTCAAGTATCACAGATGAAAATATAGCTTATGGTTTTTAATACCTTAGTATAAAGGACACAAGCGTTTTAGAGTTTTAACATGGCTTATATATATTATATTTTTATGTTGATTACATGTTAAAATGATGGTATTTGGAGGTTAGAAAAATATTATTATTTTGTACTATTTTTAATGTTATTAGACATAAGTCTCAAATGATCCAGTGAAAGCATTACTATCTCATGATACTTCCCTCATGTGTTTAAACATGCAGTAGAATTAAAGGTTAAAGGAAAAATGAAAAAAATGAATAGAGCAGAATTTTAAATGTTGAGTTACAAGGTCATGTTTGAAGCAGTCCAGGAGAGACAAACATTCTTCAGTTTCAGTGCCCATCTATAACAAATGTAATGGAAATGGATAAACATGCATGCTATGAACAAACAAATTGGTTTTAAACATGTTCTTGATTTTTTTTATTTGTGCATGAGAAGTGGGAATATGTAAGGAAAAGGAAGGATACTGAAAGAGGAACACTGTAACAGGCCATGAATGGTCTGAAAAGTTCTCAAATTCATACATGTGGTAAAATATGTATGTGTTTGCCTGTGGCTCAGGTCTTGTACCCACATGCCACTTTCATAGAGTGAAGAGGTCCCAAGTTTAAAATTTTAGAAAGCTATTTGGAACACAAGTAGTTGAGAAAATATGAGCAGGGTTATTACTTGACTGGATGGTTTAAGTTGTTAGTGTGTGCAGTATATAGTTGAGAAAAGCCCACCACCAAATCCAGCTCTTTCCTGGAGGATGGTAATGTAGAATGATTATGCAATCACAGAATATCAGATTTACAAGTTCAAAGAATATTCCCATCAATGAGTTTGTCTTAGTCAGGGTTTCTATTCCTGAGCAAACATCATGACCAAGAAGCAAGTTGGGGAGGAAAGGGTTTATTCAGCCTACAATTCCATACTGCTGTTCATCACCAAGGAAGTCAGGACTGGAAATCAAGCAGGTCAGGAAGCAGGAGCTGATGAAGAAGCCTTGGAGGGCTGTTCTTTGCTTACTTGCTTCCCCTGCCTTGCTCAGCCTGCTCTCTTATAGAACCAAGACTACTAGCCCAGAGATGGCACCACCCACAAGGGGACCTCCCACCTTGATCACTAATTGAGAAAATGCCTTACAGCTGGATCTTGTGGAGGCATTTCCCCAATTGAAGCTCCTTTCTCTATGATAACTCCAGCCTGTGTCAAGTTGACACAAAACTAGCCAGTACCGAGTTAGAAGATATCTTTTCTCTGAAATCTTGTTCAGGTGTCTTTTTAATCATGATAAGAGAAAAAAGTATGTCCATTTTGAGGTTGTAAGCATTAATATTTCATATATGATGTTCATACATTCTAAGGTTTCCAGAAGATAAAATGTACAATATGTATGGCCTTCCTTTGATATGACTTTAATTCATCACTCTATCATTTTTAAGTTGGGATTGGACATCAGGCTTGCACAGAAAGATTATACCCAGGGAGGACTGAAAAGACAACACATACTTTTTTTGTATGCAAAAATCTAATACATTATCATGAGAATTTTAGCATGTAAGCATTCTCTGAATCTTTTTACAAACAATTACAAACTCTGGCCTTTTGCAACTTCATCTGTTAGACATTCAATGGTTATGGATTTAACCACATTGCTACTAGAAGTCTCATGCAGAAGGCAATTGTATTGCCAACTTTTGAAATTTCTTTATTTTTATTATTAATTTCTATCCTAACCACAGTTTTCCCTCCCTCTTCTCCTCCAAGTCCTTCCAGATACCTACGCTCTACATACCCCAAGCTACCCCTCCTTAATTTCTCTTCAGAAAAGGGCAGGCCCTCCATGGATACCAACCAAACATGGCACAACAGGTTGCAGTATGACTATGTATCTTCCATTTTATTAAGGCTGGAGATGGCAACCCTGTACGAGGACTAGAGTCCCAACATCTGGCAAAAGAGACAGAGACAACCTCTGCTCCCCCTGTTAGTAGTCCCACAAGAACATCAAGCTACAGAACTCTAACATATATGCAGAAGACCTTTGTCAGTCCCATGCAGGCTCTCTAGTTGCCAGTTTATTCTCTGTGAGCTCCTTTTAGTGCAGATTAGGTAACCCTGTAGGTTTTCTTGTGGTGCATTTGACTACTCTAGATGCTACAATCCTTCCAATGTTTCTTTTGAAGTTTCTTAATTCCTATCATGTGCATGATTTGGTCAAATGTCTTTATAAAGTATTATAGCATACTTTGTTTTATATCCTTACAGAAAATATGTCCACAGCAAACACTGTAAATGTTATTCGACAGTAGCACATAGGTAAAATAATGGTTTCAAGAGGATGCCCAGCAAATCCCATTATGATAGAATTAACAAACGTGGACCACGGGTGTTAATACTACTTATAAACCCTGTTGCTTGTTTGCATAAAATTGAGCTAGAATCCAGGTCACTTGAAACTTTGTTTCATTAGGCAGACTTAGTAACAACAGAGATTACTTATGAACAAATCACATACACAAATAAATTCAAAGTTCAGTATAATTTTAACATGAAAATTTATGGTTTAAAGAAGTGTTTTCACTGTTCAGAAAGAGTTTAGTCTGTGATGCCTAATATGCAAGTAAAAAGTAAATGCTTAAAACGTGATGAAAACAATTTCCTCTGGTCCTCCATATAATCTCACATTTATTATGTGTTGGGGACCATGTCAAGCTCTGTGCATAGAGTGATTTGCAATGAAAAGTGGGATATACAGAGGAAGAAGAATAGCTCTGAATCAAACACAAATCTAATGATGGAACAGCTGGTATTTTCTGCAAGTTCTAAATTATACTTGTCTATCCAATATCTTCTTCAATCTCATCAGAAAATTTACTCACTTAACTGAATATGTGTTCTTAATTCAGCTCATGCTATGCTTCCCAGGGCATTTGAAATGAAACACACACACACACACACACACACACACACACACACACACACATACACCTGTACATGGTATACCTGCATTTATGTATTGACAATTCTTTCTAGTGAAATTTTAAACAGGGAAGTTAGAAACAGGCCTATTGTTAACTTTAGACACAGAGAAAATATAAAAATATATAGTATGCAAGAGACAAGCTCTCTTCATCCCAATATGTTAGTGCTAAAATGAATCATGACACCATTGTTGTTGTATGTTTCAGAACTCAAATTAATATCTAATATATTTTAGAATAAAGTCAGAAAATAATTATAATCATTACCACAGCATAGTTTCATTTTATATTTAATGATAAGTATTAGAAAAATATTGCTGAAAATTCACTCATTTATTCAATCAATATTTATTTGAAAAGTTAACTGTTACAAGCAAATATTAAATTTATTAATTTATTAAACATTAACAATTAATGTTAAATTGTGACCAAATTCTGATTAAATAGAACTGTGAGGAGAATAAGGTATACAAGAAGTCAACAAAGAATTTATAACTAGATATTAAAAAGGAGAAGAAAGCAGAACCTACCATTAAAATAGAACATTATTTCAAATGGAGAAGTGCTTGGATATAGGGTGGATGTCAAACATTCAGTTGGTGAACATGGACTTTTATACAAAGGAGAATTTCAGAACAAAAATGTCAATTGTTAGTGTATTTTATGGTAATCCCAGAAATAAATCTGGTAAGAAAGGTATTGATTGCCTTACATAATTTTAAAGTAGCAACAATAATGGTAAGTTTTAGGGAATTAACAAAGAATTTGGAAGGCATAAATAGAACATATTTTTAAAGAAGTTCATGAAAGGCACCTAAAAGGAAAGATAAGCTTTGTTAATAGATTAGTTTCACAGTTTAAGAACATTTAATTTCCTTGACTTCATGTGTAAAGTCAATATGCCAGTCCTCATTGAAGAGAGGCTCTTAAAAAGAACTTTAGAAAATGTATTCAGTATGGTATGAATGAAATAAACTAATGCTATTTTGAAAAAGAGGATCAAAACTAAAGATCATGTTCTATCGTATATGAAAACACATTTTAGAGTTCTGCTGGAAAGCAATATCTGCTGCTGATGCGACAGGGAAGATCCAGATAACAACACGCATTGCTTAACCTGAAACATTACAGAGCTCGGGCAGATCAATGGTCAACTATTAGATTGTTTTGAAGAAATTTTAGGGGAATTTTATTTTTTACCAATTTAAAAACCTGAAAGAGTTACTTGATACCAGATAGAAGTGAAATAAAGATGTAATAGAAACCAAAATGTGGTAGGAGGCAAAGAGTTTAATGGAAGAATAAACAGAAAATAATTTTCAATTATCAAATATATAAATAATATAGTAAAGTATTAAGGGCCCCCGTTCATCTAAACGTAAGCAGTTTGTCACAAAAAGGACATTTTAGACAAAGCTGACAGAGACTTAGAACAGCTAAGTTTAAGAAGGAGTTATAGCACAAAACAAACACTCATGGAAATAGGCAAATCATATATATATATATATATACACACACACACATACATATGTATGTATATGTGTGTGTGTTGAATAGTCTAACTGAAATTGTCTTACAAAAGTAGGGAAAAGCACAATGACACTCATTAATGCATTATTTGCAGCATGGGAGTGCAATAAAATGTGAATTATTTATGCTCTAGAACTCCAACCAGGTGTGAAAATCAACATCAAAATATATACAGATCTCAAAACATCATGTTGCATCATAGGTAAACACTATTTTATCAATTAAAATAATATAAATTATACATACCAAAATGAATACTCAAAAATTAATTTGTATAGAGATATATTAAAAATAAGCCATTAGCATATTTTTGCTCAATTTTGTCATGATTTTTTGTACTTTGAAATGTACAGAAAAATTTTACTTTGCTATATGAATGTGCAAGGGAACATTGCATTTTATTATAACACTGTCTTTGAAATGAGTAGGACCAAAAGCTCTTGTACACAGTAACGACTGGAAAGGGACATCTAAATAAATTTCATAAACTCAGCACTACAGCCAGCTGCCTCAACAATCATATATCCTCACAAATCAATATACGTACTTTTAGTGTGTGAAGGACAGGAAGACAGCAGAGAAAGCAAGAATGAGGTGGGATTTTAAAATATAATGTGAAATTCTGCTTTAAGTATGAATATTTGTGAGTAAGAGAAGGAGAGGGAGGCTGATGGTTCAGTTAGTCTACCTGTAATGTCACTGCTGATACTAGAATTGTATCTTGTGCTATTGAATGTGCTGATAGCTCTTAAATTACACAAACCCAAGGGGTTGATGTAAATGGGGTACATAAGTTACTTACTCACTTTACTATTACTGACTTACATTGCATTGCATTTGAGCCACAACTACCCATTTATTTCAATATATGATGATAGTGGTATGGATATTATGTCCCTAAACAAATTTCAAACCCATTCTCCCTTTAAATCATGAAATATCAGTGAAAAGTGAGGAAATCTAATGGTATTTTAAAATTACAATGTATAAGTGATTTTATTTATTATCCCACAGGTCGAGCATACACATATTCCATCTATTTATGAAATATTTCTTCTTATTTTATAAAGTTTCACTTTAATCTATGTCCCGTAAGACAGAAATGATAGAATTATATAAATGAATATAGACACACAGAAGTCCCACCAAAATTAGCTGAGAGAACACATTTACACATGATAAAAATGTTTTTGAGAAGAAATGAAGACAAACACTAATATAGGTATATTCTAGTTTAATTCACACACTAATATACATATGTAATTTAGTTATATACTTAATTTACTATTCAGAATTGATCAATCTTTATCAATACTGAACATTTTTATAAAGTCATTTTATCATGTAGCAATTGAATTCTTATCTTCATGGCCATACAAAGATAAACTGAAACCAAATCCTTCTCAGAAAAATTCCTACAATTCATGGACATTTTATGTAACAAGAAACTTGGATTTACTAGCAGCAAATCTGTGAGTAGAGATATAATCATCTCCACACAAACAAATCCTTTCCATGCAAATAAAATTTTGTTGATTCTTAAGAATTATTACAATCTTTATTCTTTATCATTTACCCAATTTCAAATATTCTGTCACTGATGCATAGAATAAAATTCTGCATATCATTATATTCCAATAAAAATCAGTTTGGCTATCTGTACTGAAGATGTATAGATAGATCTGTACTGTTGTGTATGTGTCTTACACCTAGAAATTCTTGGTAAGCTGTCTTATGATGAATTAAGACCTTACAGATATGAGGTCTGGATCCGACATCACATTCATTTGCAGTTGCCTTTCTAGACAGTCCTATACCAGCTTGACATATCTATTTATCACAATTCATAGACACTACTTAAACAACGCTAAACAGGACTACTGTCCTCTGGGATACAAATTTAAGAATTAAAGTATTTATTTTCTCAATAATTGAGTATCATGGTAAGTATACGTGATGGTGTGCTGTCAAATTCTAGTTCTTTGGACATTGCATAGTTTTTCCAAAGCAGATGCTATGGTTACAGTTGGAAGGTCATGTGATAGACTCATTTACTTCAAGGGTTTTCCACTGACTCTACTGCCATACTATCTAACATTAATTGCATTTGTTTCCAAGCACTTCCTATAAAGACAGCTATTTGTCATTTGCTGGTGATGTTTCATCTGTTAACAAAAAAGGAAAATCATGAAAAGTACAAGTTTTCTTGAGATAGGAAAGAGGATTTGGAATAAAAGATTTACATGAATGTAAGTATGTGCTTTCATGCACAGTCTTGACAGTGAAAAGGCATGGCTCTCTGCAAGTGCTACAGTTTGACTAACTGCTTCGTGTGGTTTCTCTGAGCAGATATAAACAACCATTTATTTACCCCATACTCAGCCCCAAAGACAGGTCAACTTAACACTTCCTCTCAAGTCCAGCTTTGTGAACCAATGAACTTATAATTTGGTTTACTTGGCAAGGATTTTTATTTGCAAGAACATAGGTGGAACCTAAAGAGCTTAGTTATTTAAAATTCCCACCCTGGCATGTATGCTGGCTTCTGAAGATCTATAAATATGAAGTCTCAATTTCAGTTAACTTTATCCTTTCTACTAAATACTTTATCACCCATTTGGAAAGCTTGTAGCAGGGATAGGCTTATATAAAGCTGTCCAAGAGTTCAGAAAGGAGCCTTTAATAACTCTGTCACTTACATCTATGAAAGCTTGTCAGGAGGCCCGATCATTCGGGTTTCTTGTGGATAATCACAGTTCCCCTGATGAAGATGGCAATAGCTGTAATGCTTGGGGTAGAGTTTCATAACATTAACACAGTATGGTCACTTTCCACTGAGTGTTTCCCAGAAACAGCACCTGTGGTATCAACAGAGTAATGTATGTTCTGGGTGTGTAGGAGGTCAGCCAAGTGCGTGTTCCTCAAGTAGCTTCCCAGACAAAGACTGAATAAAAGTTACAGTGAAAATTCAAGATGAAGAGAGGCATTTTAGAAGATTTAAAAAGCAAAGTAAATAAAAGCCTGAAGCACAATGGACTACAAACTGGAAGAGGAATGTATGAAATAATGAAATATACAATTCTTTAAAACATGTTCACAGATTGGAGGCATTCTGTGTCCTTTGTCTGGTCTCAGGAAATGGAAGTGAGCAGTTCCAGGGTCTTCATCAATTATTTAGTGTCGAAAACATGGGTATAATCTGTGACTGTATGAGGATGCCACCAAAAACTAAAGAAGAGAGTGCCAGCGAATATTGGGGAAGGCTGTAAGCCTCTTACCATACTCATGGTCATCCATCATTAGCTACAAGCTCATCTGCCTCATAAATCACTCATTAGTTCAATCACTTATGGAATCACAATTTTGGTAATTGCATTAGATAAGAATTTTTTGAAGTCTTCCTAGCAAGACTGTATTCACTAAGGTTTGTGATGTATAATAGAAAGTAAATGTATTCTTAATTAAGGCAACACATTTATTAAAAATCTGCTACTTGATAGAAAGTATGTAATAGACTGAGACTATTAGCAAGGAAAACAGCTATTAATCTAACAATGACAAAAGTTAGTGGTTGTAAGGAATGAATCATTGGGACCTGAATGGAGCTATGGAGGGGAAGTGGATAAGGAGACAGTGGATAGAAGGTACCAAAATACAACTAGATTGCAGCAATAAGTGTAAATGCTATAAGGCTTAGTGGGGCAGGGCTAGTAGGAATTTGCTGCATATTCATAAATAGCTGGGAGAGAAAATTTGAATGTTTCTAACACAAAACAATGGTAGGTGTCTGAGTGAATAGAAATGCTAATCAGATTGATGTGATTATACGCTCTATAAACATATTGAAATGTGTAAATATACTAGTATACAAAACATTGTAAGTACTTAACAAATTAAAATAAACGATATGGAAGTTAAAAATTACTTTCAGCTGATCCACAGTGATAAGAGTGATGGAGTGAAAGAAAAGAACAAGTCCTTGATGATTCAGCTGTCTCTAAGAAGGTGTAGGCAAAGGATTGTAGGCTTCTTGTTATTCGATGCCTAAATTGCAGATTCAGGCTATTTAGTTGTGTTTGGGGGATGTGGTGAATTTTTTTTTTTTTTTGACCTGAAAGAAAGTAATTAATCATCCTATCTCATATAAATTCTTTTTTCCCCTATATTTTTCCATTCTTATTCTGATTGTATTGCCAGAGTACCTTCCCAGCACTCACATGCCCCAGACCAACCAGTTTTAAGGTAATTTGAGAAGTCCCTTGCTTGATAATGAACTCTATCTTCAAGTCTGAAGGAACTGCTCTCATTCTCACCTCTCTATACCCATGCTGATTTCTGAAAATCTCATTTTCCATTTAAAATCTGTAGATCTCCACATGTCCCCATGCCTTGGTAGGCATTTCTTTTCTCAAGGACAAGATCCATGCCACAAATGCTCTTCTTTTCAGACTGTCAGTAACAACTTTACCTGAGATAGGTGCTCGGTTGCAATAAGTTTTGATGGATAGAATAATTAAAGCAAAGGTATAAAAGTATCTCCATTTAATAAGACTAGTATTAAAACGTGTACTATAGTATTTATGAATAAGAGAGAAAATCATTAGAGGAAATAATTCCTGGTAATTTCAGATTCCGCTTCATGGCAGACTTTTGGATTTGTGGCTTGTGTTTCATAGTAATTTATTGACCACATACTGTCCTGGCACTTGGATGCTCTGGGGTTTAGAGATAAGGAAGCAGCCACTGTTGCATTTTATGACTCATAGGTCAGAAATTACAACCACGGGTCCATTTTTGTTAAATCATGGACACACAATATGTGCAGTACAGTAAAATAAAAGAACATATAGAGGGCAGCCATAATAAAATGCAGCAGACACAAAGGGACAAGAATAGACCAAAAATGCCACCAACAAGTCACCATCCCATGGTTTTATTGAGCATTAGATATTTGGTTATTGAAAACATTAAAGTGGACTCTGAGATGTGAGTTGTAATGGGAGTAGAATGTAAATTACTGCTCTCTGATTGACACCCTTGACTTCAGAATTCATGCTGCTCTTGCAGACATGGGAACAGATTTCTTTTCATTGTACTTCATTTGTACTGGGAAATTTTGATCATTCAAGAACATAGGCTAATCCCTAAAGTTGAATTCACTAAGGAAAAATCTGTGTCTGCTCTGCAGGAATAACAGTTATCTGTATAGAGAAGCCATGGTTTCTAAAAGACCAATGCCCAAAGCTTGCTGGATACTAGGATCCTTATGCAATCATCAGAGTCAAAGTGACAGGAAGGTCACATTTCCTGATTTAATGGCAGCAAATGGGGGAACTTTGACATGGGGGCATTGACTTTTTGAAAATCATGTTAATATGTAAACAATTTGTGTAAATTTCTTTATATATTACATACTGGTAAATATTGCAATATCTATAGTCTGAATGAAATTCATAAAAACACATGGATTTAGCTGAGGGGTTAGGGAAGTGAGGTTCTAAATCACCACGTATATGTGTCTGTGGCATATGTGTATGTATTCTTTTGGGAGTATGTACAAATACGTGTGTACACATGGAGATCAAAGGTCAATTCCAAATGCTTTCTACAGTTGCTTTCTGGTTTATTTTTGGGACAGGGTCTGTCACTGAGCTTAGACCAGGACAAATATGGCAGGTCGGCTGGTCAGAAAACTTTAGGTATCAATCTGTCACCACTCTACTAGTGTTGTCATGCAGACATGGACTTCAGAGCTTCTTATGTGGGTGCTAGGGATCTTAACTCTAATCTTCAGGTCTGGTCAGAAAGCACATTAATGATTCAACCATCTTCCTAGGTCCCAATTGCCATTTCATAAATGGTCATGTCATTCACATGATCAAAATATCTTCCAAAGGCCCATTCATTAAAGGCCTGACATTTCCTGGTGTGTTCCTGAAGAGAATGTTGGAATATTTCCTTCCTGCCCCTCCTCTCTTTGGTCCCAGCTGTGACCTGATTGGTTTTGTACCTTTCTGTGCTCTACAATTCACTGTATTGCCACAGGTCTAAAACCAACAAGACCAACTAATTATGGGCTAGAACCTGTAAAACTTGCAACAAAAATAAACTTTCCCTTCTTGTAAGTTGATCATCTCATGTACTTGACACATCAATGGGAAGCTGAAAAACACTGGCGACAGTCTCCTTACGAAACCCCGACCGGTCACTTCGACCATGTTTGGTGTTTACGTGGGACTAAAAGTCACCAATTTTAACATTGAAGTACAACTGTACTTTCGATACACAAGTCATCTTTGACTTGTTGTATTTTCAAAGCTGTAAAAGGGGTACGATCACTTTTCCTTAAAGAAAAAAGAAAAGAAAAGAAAAGAAACTTTCTTTTTTTTAAACTTTTATTAAATTAGATATTCTCTTTATTTACATTTCAAAAGTTATCCCCTTTTCCAATTCCCTCTGGAAATCCCCTATCCCTTCCTCCCTCCCCCTGCTTCTATGAGGGTGTTCCCCCACCTAGTCACTCACCCACCCACCCATCCATTCCTGCCTCACCACCCTAGCATTCCCCTACACTGGGGCATCGAGGCTTCACAGGATCAAGAGCCTCTCATCCTATTGATGTCCAACAAGGCATCCACTGCTGGAGCCATGGATCCCTCCATGTGTACTCTTTGGTTGGTGGTTTAGTCCCTGGGAGCTCTGGTTGGTTGATATTATCATTCTTCCTATGGGGTTGCAAACCCCTTCAGTTCCTGCAGTTTTTTCTCTAACTCCTACCTTGGAGACTCCACTGGGAACCCCATGCTCAGTCCAATGGTTGGCTGTGAGCATCTGCCTCTGTATCTGTTCAGGCACTGACAGAGCCTCTCAGGCGACAGCTATATCAGGCTGTTGTCAGCATGCACTTCTTGGCATCCACAATAGTGTCTAGGTTTGGTGAAGGGAATTTCTTGAAATTCTTGACTCTAGTGCAATGTAAATATTGTGGATGAATTTAAGATTTGTTATAGCTTTGGTAGATTAGAGGTATTAATGCCTTTTAGGTCACATTATTTTCAAATTAAAGTGATTTTTTTTCTAAGTGTAATCCCACTGCAGCTGGAAGTACAATCACATTCAGTGGACTTATCTCAGCAAGCCAAATAATTGCATCTATACGATCTCCAGCAGGTGGTATGCTTTTCATCAGATTCCATTCGGTGGTAGAGGAGACACAGAAGTCACAGTGACAACTGAAAAGGCTACTGCTCTATACTGTGGAAGAAGATTGTGGTTGATGCTTAGTTTGAGTAAATGGCAAAATAAATATAAAAGAAGATCAGTTTTTGATCAGTGTACCAAACTACCCAACAGATGGAACTTAAGGAGGAAAATTTTAAATTGGTTCCCAGTTTCTGTGAATTTCAGACCATGATAGAGATGAAAGCAGGGTTGCAAGTGAGCCTTTGTTGATAGCAACCAGAGAACTTGTGCACGTCCTCTCTACATTTGGAAGGGAGATTCTCTTTTTCTCCTTTCAGGTACCTCACAAGATTATAACAGCTTTCTGCCTGTACCAGAGTATTGCTTTCAGTGGGTGACCAGGGAATGGGTCATGAGGAATAATATTTGCTAAATAATTGTATATTATTTTCCCTTAGGAAGCCCAATTACTATCTTAGACCAAGACCAAAAAGAGCATAGTAAGCTATGATTTTGCATTTTTTTCAGTACTGAGGAATTACAATATAGTACCTTCAGGTACCACTGGATGAGCTTGTAGAATCTCTCTGATGGCTGCTTTGTGCAGTATAAGACTGACTGTTCTTTAAGATCCTTTCCTCAAGCCTTCACTGTATATCTGGCCCATGCAGTAAGGAAGCCAGTACCATCCAAGCATCATTTCTTCTTACAAATCCCATGAGAAAAGCCTTTTAATCCACCAAATAATTTGTTCCAGATGTGAACAGGCAAGTAAATTTGAAACAGGAAGGAAGGGAGAATTATATTAATCTTGTCTACTTCATCTATCCTCAGGCACTATTTTTAAAATACAGAGTTAAAATGAAATGGCTGCAATTTTCTGATTTTCCACTAATAATGTATAATTACAATATGTCCAGGAAGGCAGTAGATCCTAGCAGAAAGTTCGAAATTGGTTATAAAGAAAGAGTTTGAGAATAGACTAACTTTTGGAATAAGGAAGGCAAATACATATACATATACATATACATACACACACACACACACACAAATATATATATATATATATATATATATATATATATATATATATATATATATATATATATATATANGGAATTTCATATATTCATTGTTTCTAATAGCTGAGTAGTACTCCATTGTGTAAATATACCAAATTTTTTGTATCCATTCCTCTGTTGAGGGACATCTGGGTTCTTTCCAGCTTCTGGCTATTATGAATAAGGCTGCTATGAACATAGTGGAACATGTGTCCTTATAACCCGATGGAAACTCTTCTGGATATATGCCAAGAACAAACTTTTATTGAAATTTGTTTCTTGGAGCCTATGTTTATGGATTCATAATGACTACTATAAAATGGAATATACAAAAAGATTATATAGAAGGTAGACTGCCCTAAAATTACCTTACAGTGACCCCTAAATGCTGTGAATGCATAATCTTGCATACTAAAAAGAAATTTGCACATATGGTTAGCTTAAAGATTTTGTTTTGGGGTAGTTACCCCAGATTATTCAGACATTCTACCATATCTGTTAAAGAAGAGGATTGTCAGCTGCTCTCAGAGAGTGAAGTAGCAGTGGGATAATGATGAAAGAGGTGATGCTATGTTTCATATTTTAAAACAGAGGAAGCGACCCTAATTCAAGAAAGGATAGTGATAGCATCTGCTAAGTTTAGGAAAGGACAGGAAATGGATTCTTTTTTAAGGACACCATGGAAAATTTCAGGCTGCTACTCCTTAGATGTTAGTACAATGAGAACCATATGAGAAGTCCAACCTAATAACTGGAAGAAGATGAGGGTGATATTTATCATGTAATAATATTTATAGCAGCAATAGGAGCCTAATATATGCAGGCTGGCTGGTAAGGGGCATGACGTATCTTAAATACACAAAGATATTTTATTTAGATACTAGTGATATTACTGTACTTGGCCATATGTAACACAAAGACTATCAAATTCAGAATTGAGTTCATGAATTTAATGCTATTCAGCCATTTTTCATATGAAAAGATTTTTCATGACTACTGTGCCACATAAAAATCTCAGCCCCAAATTGTGGATCTAACACATAAACTATTGAGTGAATGCTTACAGATAACTAGGTTCAACCTTGATTTGTTTGTGGACATAATAGCACAAAGTTGACCTTGTTAAATAATTACCTTTCTTAATTCTTTTAGTATCTTAATTGTATTTCTTTTGCTAGCTTTTATGTATCTGCCTTGATTTTTCTCAAGGAACTTAGTTTATGTGAAATTTAAGACTATGTAACATAAAATTAAAAAAAACAAACAAACAATAAAAACAGGGACAAACAACATCCCTGGAACCAAAAGGAAATTGCATGTTGTTCAGATAGAGAGAATATTGGATATTGGCTTGGATTTTTTTTTCTTTTTGTTCCTTGACATACACTAATCTAGTATTGCTTGAAGGAAGTGTTTATGGGAAAAGCAATAGAAAAAAAGCCTGAAAAGACAATAGAAATNAAACAAACAATAAAAACAGGGACAAACAACATCCCTGGAACCAAAAGGAAATTGCATGTTGTTCAGATAGAGAGAATATTGGATATTGGCTTGGATTTTTTTTTCTTTTTGTTCCTTGACATACACTAATCTAGTATTGCTTGAAGGAAGTGTTTATGGGAAAAGCAATAGAAAAAAAGCCTGAAAAGACAATAGAAATAACAATATAATGAGCAAGGGCATCTAAGCTGATCAATAATGCTTGGTATTACAGGCATTAAGCACATATGCTGCAGCATCTAAGGAAGACTAACCCAACTATTAATGTAGTTCAGAAAAACAAGATGCAGAGAAAAGCTTGATGACAGCTAAATGGATGCTTTGGAGAAATGGGAGACAAAGAAATTATTTAGTTTTTACAGCAACACAAAGGACAAATGTTTAAGCAAAATGAATAGGCATCTGGCAATCGACTGAAAGAAATCTAAAGAAACATAATCAATACAATGCAACCAGTTATTGGACATAAAGATATAGTGAAGAGTGAAGGAAATTACTGTGGGATGATGATGTCACAATGAACAATAGAGTATAGTAGAAGGGATAGGTATTGACAAAGAAAATCAGCAAATGTCAATGGATGAAATAAGGACTATCTTCTGCATCTTATTTCAGGTCACATATTCTCTTCAGGATCAGATTTTTATCTTCATTTTGTAAGTGCACAGAAAATGGAATGCTCTTCTGCAAGGTTTGATAATAATCAAGAGTCAGAGAGCTACCACTGATCTATTGAGTATGAAGGCCAGAAACACTATATTTTCTCTATAGCCCAATTTAATGTTTGGTTCATGGACTTTGGTGGGGTGAAAAACAATCCACACCTACCAAGAGATTTCATATGTTGTTGGAGAAATAAATAGTGTATAATATAACATAGAAATTTCACATGATAAACAGGATTTGTGGCTTTGGCAATGCCTGAGACCCTTTAGAGAGAGTACATGAAGAAGAGAAGTCAGGAGTTAAAGCAGAAGTATAATGAAAATGAGGACGTGAACAGTGAACAGGATGGGGATGAAGAGAAGTGTAGCAGGAAGTAGACGGTTAACTAGAATGAATTGTGAAAATCTATCTGAGGATACGAGGACAAGGAGTTTGCACAAGTACATCCTTTATAGGATCAGAAGGTACCATGTGTCAATTTTCATGTAGGTAGGAGAACACTAAAACATGGTCAATAGTATTGAAGATATGAAGTCTTTTCTTTAAGATGCTGACCAATGACAGAATGACAAGAGACAGGACAGAAAAACCAGGGTCAGGGAAGATCAAAGATGTGCATTTGTTGCTGTTTATTTTAATGCCCATAAGAAGCCTTGTTTGGTTAAAAAGAGGCAGTGGGAAAGGAAGAATATGCATATATGAGGAAGATATAGTTTTTCTAATTTTGTAGATGTGTTCATCATTTTTCTCACTGCCAAGTGGGGGGTGGGCAATTGAAGGAAAGATAATTTTATTATGCTTTGAGTGAAGCTAATCATCTTGATGGGGAAAGCATGGCGTTGGGACCTTGCTAACACTATTTTGTTCAGGAAGCACAGAGAAACTGTTGCCTGACATAGGCCTACAAGCTCTAACTCATAAAGTCCTTCCCCACAGTGACCTTCCTCTAGTGAACCCCTATCTCCTAAAGGTTCCACAATTTCCCCCAAGCAGTGCTACCATTTGAGGACTATGTTTCCAAATGCATGAGCAACATGAGACATTTTAAAACTAAAGCACACAGGATATTTGGTGGTGGTGTAAAAGCTGACCTCTTTGACTATGTGAACTCTGATGTGGGGGAATGTAGAGTGCTCTGAGTAGAGTGCTCCGAGCAGTTCTCTGTCATACCTAGCTAGACTATCTGTGTTAGACAACCTTCTGTCATGATTTATGAATGATGGAAACCACTCAAAATTAGAATGGGTTCATTTTGACTTGTGATTTTAGTACATTGTCATATATATATATATATATGGAATTCTGTGGAAATGGAGTATATAACATATGAATATGTGAAGAAGGAGTCCTATTCATGTCATGGTACCTTGGAAGCCAAAAGGAGAGAAAACATGGGGCTGAGGTATCAACATCCCTTTCATGGAATACCTCCAGGACCTAACTTCTTTTCATTAGACAGTTATATCATCTCCTATAGAGCTACAGTTTGGGGCCATGACTTTAACATGGGTCCTGAGGGAGGGAATTCCACATTGAAACTGTGGGGTAAAGATAGAGTTAACCTTCTACAATTTGACTAGGATAACCAGCCTGGAGTTTTTTGGTGTTTGAAATGCATCCTTTGAGGAAAAAAGTTGTATTCCAGAAATGATTCATCACTTAGCTTATTTATACTGTTACAAAATACCAAGGATTGTCATGCAAGCTTATGATTTTGTTTTGCATACATAAAGTAGAACAGATTTAAATACTTACACACAAGTTCAGTGGCTTATGCTGGTTACCAAAATTGAGTTCCAATTTAAGCAAGCAATCACAGCACAAGCATTTAGGAAAGCAGTGGGAGAGTATTTATGAAGGTTGCAGGCTGTTTAGTCTAGTGCATGCTGTACAGAATGTGTAATAGCAAAACTATACATTTTACATAGTGGTTAGACATAGAAGCTGAAGTAGAATGTAGTTTGATTCTATTAAAAAGAGCAATACAAACAACAAAAGCTTTTGATCTGTGGCAGATATACAAATACAGGGAATGAGGAAAAGGGAAAAAAAACACAAGTAAATATAGAGGGTTGAGAAAGCAATGAAAGAGCCCAAAAGGAGGATAGTGGCTCTGAGTATAAGGAAACAGTTTGAATGTTCTAGCCTACATTACCTTGTCTCTATAAGAAAGATGTGCAAAGCAAAGAGAAGAGGCAGCCATCATAGGATTAATAGGTATGTCATGGAAAATACTGTATGATATATTCCTCTGCCTGTCATTCTTTCACACAGTTACTGTATGTTCATATTGTATTTGTAAGACAATATTTGTAGATATTGGTATTTTTCAGTTAGTGTTTTATTGCGGTGAAGATATGCCATGATCTTGGAAACTATTATAAAGAAAAACAAATTATTTTGGGCTGACTTACAGTTCAGAGTTTTGTCCATTATTACCATGGCAGGAATATGTCAGGATGTACCAGACATGGTGCTGGAGAAAGAGCTGAGAGTTTTACATCTGTATCCACACACCTCAGGAAGGGATTCTGACTCACTGGTCTGCCTTGATTATCTAATGCCTCAGAATTTACTCCCAGTGACACATTTCCTCTAACAACACTATACCTACTCCCATTTGTGCCAGTCCCCATGAGCCTACAAGGCCATCTTCATTCAAACTACCACCAGGATGAAGGATAATATAGTTACAAACAATTTCTCCTTTTCACAATTCACATTGAGGTCTTTCTAGAACTAGTTATAATAATAATGATAATAAATAACTAGAAAAGAAGACATGTACATATATATATATAACATATATACATGTGCATATGTAACTATAACATATATGTGTACAATAAAAGATATTCTGAATTTCCTTTTCAGAGTTTCATACAAAACATGGCATGAGAAAAGTGACAATGGACTAAAACACCCTGAAAAATGAAGTATTTTGCTTTGAAGTAACAACAGGTATAGCAAATTCCAGTATTTCCTCTAACAACAGTGTGTAAATAATCCCTATAGCTCCCTGGATGAACACTAATTAAGCCAAGCTTCCCTCCTGATACTTTTGACATTTTTGCCCTCTCTGATTTTTTTGTGACAAACTCCCTTTTTCTATTGGAATCCTCCTTGCATTCCCTGCCCAGACAGATATTCCCCCACATGGAGGAATTTTCTTTTGAATCCTCACTTTTCCCACCCATATATGACTTTGAGAAGACATCTCAGTATTCTCTCTCTTTATCTACCATTATCTTACAATTTTTCTATCCATCTCTAGTTCTCTCATCCTCATTCATTGTCTAAAGTTCTGATACACTCTTCTTAAATTTATTGTCCCATACAGCTTTGATGTTGGATAAGGAATACATGCTATTGGCATATGAAAGTTTCATCTTCTGAAATACATTTGTGACTCAAAGCTAACTAGACCCTCAGAGTATATATTGGAGGTAGAATGGGGTAAAATCCAATAGATTAGAGTGTGTTCTCAAACAAGGGCCTTGCTCATCTCTGTGATGCACATATTCAGACCAATGTACAAACATGCATGCAGTGGAACACTGAAGTTGGTACAAACCTTACAATGTTAGGTCTGATTGCATTCTTTAAATAAATCACCACTCCTCTCTATCTATTAGGAGTTTAAGCCTCAATGCCCCAGTGTAGGGGACTGCCAGGACAGGGAAGCAGGAGTGGGTGGGTTGATGAACAGGGGGAGGGGGATGGGATATGGGGTTTTAGGAGGGAAAAAACCAGGAAAGGTGATAACATTAGAACTGTAAATAAAGAAAATATCTCAGAAAAGAAAAAGGGGGGGGGGTAGTTTCGGCCATGATAGACATAATAAAAAGGAAGATTAATTGTTGAACTGGAAAATCCTTGCAGTTACAAGGACAAAGAGGAAAAGGGAGAGAGAAAGAAATGGAAAATAAAATAAAGAGAAAAAGGAAAGAAATGAGACATACAGATATATATATATAGAGAGATAGAACAGAGAGAATAGAGAGACAGAGACCAACAGAGACAGAAAAATTCAGAGAGACAGAGACAAGGAGACAGAGAGAGAGAAAGGGACAGAAAAAGACAGAGAAACAGAGACATAAGCAAACAGACTGAGAGAGACTGACCTACTCTTTTGTAATCTATCTCAAATTTCAAGGTTTCATAGTGGCATGGCCAGGTTCTGTCTGTAAAAGTATATTGCCTAAACTGTCAATGAAGGGGAATTTATGAGTCCCTCTTGCGTTACTGAGTAGCCTTGACTAAATCTGTGTGCTATGTCTTTCAAAGTCTTAGGAGACTTGACACATAATCCTTTGTCCTTTATCTCCTCTAATTCACATGAATACAATTTAATTCTAGTCAGAGACCTTCAGGAAAACAGCCTTGTAATAAATTTGCAATACCATGGAGTATTATTAAATTGATTTGGGAACTCAACTCATTCAATGGCACACCATCCTAAGCAGGCACTGAAGAACAAAAAACAAGTTTTATATGGAAAATACTTGGCTGCTGTAGTTAACTTTATCAAGTTTCCCCATGGCCCAGTGCTATTTTGCCATTCCACATCCATAAATTTTGGTGTCTAGTAAAGTGGAGGTGCAATAAAGTTCTCCACCTTCCCTATGTTTGGACCAGTCACAATCCGGTAAATACCACAGAGCTCCATGCTCTGTGTAGGAAACCCTTCATAATTCTAGAGGACATATACTGACAAATGTGAAAGAATAGGGATTGAACAGGACTACAGCCAGGAAGCACTGTACTGTAAAAGGAGGTACTGAGTATATTTTGATGTTATTTTAGATACAAATAAATGGATTTGTGAAAAAAGCCTTTCCAGGAAAAAAAAAAGTGATAAGAAAGAAAAGCAGAAGTAAATCTGTGGGGAAGCAGGAGGAACCTGGAGACAGTGAAATCCTGAATGAAATGTGGATTCCATATGCCGTGACAAGGACTCCAATAGTTCAGCACCTTTGGAACAAGAGTTCTTCCTTGCATGGGGCCCAGACTTTAGCAATGACTTCCTCAGTTATCCAAGTATTAATATCAACATTGTGTAGAGACAAATCCACCATACCTAACCATTCTCCAACCTGTTAATTAATGCCTAAACTGGACTCACTATAGGGACTGCTTTGATAGAGATCAGCTAAGCCTGCTTTCTGGATTCTGCTGTATACCATAATCCCGCCTTCTTGTTCAGTTGTTTGCAGTAACCACAGCCCCTGTTCAACTCTATATAATAAACATCCTGTGCTTCCAGTGTGCTATAATGTCAGCAGCCATCATATAACAAACTAATAATTAGCAGATGATCTGCCTTGGATTATGATAATCCATGACAGATTTGCTCCCACAGGGAAGAAAATAATTTTAGGAGAGATTCTTGCTCTTACTATGCTTTTCCTGTTTTTATTAAACATATTTGACAATCACTAGGTATTAACACAGCATTTGAGCAGATCTCTGCATATCTATGAAGATGTACTGTTTTGTAGTGATACTATACAAATAGATGACTTCTTGATTATTAATGATGTTCCTATAAGAATTCCCCAAATTATGCCAGTATTTATTAAGCTCCTTTATAGTGGTACTGCTATTAGGCCTCTTCTGATAGTCAACACTGCAATGAAAATGCTGCCAGTCTACCATGAGTCACCAGTTAATTGATTCTAGATGGTAACCAGACTTTCTACTACTCAGAGCACATTCCACAAGGCTGTGAGAAAATTAACCAAAGGTCATAAAAAGATAACTAAAGATTTATTATATGTGCTAAGACACATGATAAAAGATTGACTGGATTATCTATACAAAAGTTTACTAATAACTTAGTTATATTTTTTAACTCTCAATGAACCTGAGGAGCTATAACTGGTGATGAATGTTTAACTAGATAAATACTCCTAGTGGATATGCATGTAAACATTCTCTGTTGTAAACTTCTAATTCATTTTATGATTTGAATTTATGTGTAAACTTGTGATGAACTGTTTAACATGCAAATATATTTTGAATGATGTATAATATAAATATTGAGGACAAGAGTAGAGACAAAACTTAGTTGATAAGAACTTTTTAGACACAACACTTTTTAGACAGATCTTAACAGAAATTTTAGAATAGAACTCAGGATATTTTTTTTTTATTCAGGACACAAGAGAACTTTTTAGACAGAACTGAATTCAAGTAGAACTTAGAAGTATAAGCATAGTTTTGGGAGAAAAGACTTGAGAGTAAGAGCATTATTGTGGCATTAGAGTAGGAGGAGAGAGTAAGATTACAAGGAGAATGTAGAGTAATCAACTTAGAACTATAGATAATATTTAAAAAATAAGAGAGAAATAAACAGAATGCACAGGGAAATAGAAAAAAAAAAAAAAAAAAAGAAGCTGCAGAGAGTGCAGGAGCGGCGGGCAGGCTTCTCCTTACTGCGAGACAGAACAGGTTTCTCTTAATAACAAGGCAGGCTTAGTCTTATTAAAGGAACAAAGCATTCTTCTTACAAACTTGAGTTTAATTCATTTAGCATTAAAAGGGTAGACGCTTTTTCTTTCTCTATGCAATAAAGATTAGAGTTCAGTTTTCATCCAGAATGAGTCAGTTCTTTCTGCACTGGTGCCTGTTCTTTTGCTCCAAATGCATATATGTAAGTATAGATATGTGTGTGTTTAAGTATGTAATTGGAAGAATGTATGCATGCTGGGCTCAACTGGTTGAATAGAAATGAATAAATGCACAAGCATGAGTCTGTATATGAATTTATATGAGTTTATGCATATTTGCTTATATAAAAGATTTTCCTTCTAAGAGTGTTATTCTCTTCTCCTGGTTCAATAGAAATTTATTGCTCCAAACTTCCCCCTAGTCTCACAAGCAAAAGACATCTGGACAAGAAGGAAAAGGCTCTAGCAATTAATCCTTTATTTAATGTCCTGCTATTTTAGGATGAGGTGCTAAATGCCAGAAACTGCAATTTTTGGCTTCAAAGGAACATGGAAGGCAGATCAGCTTCAGTAGCAAAGTAACTTAGATTTAAATAAGTAAATGTTTTATTATTGTACAGTAACTCTAAATGTCTATTAGGAAAAAGTCTTACCCCATATCTTATAAGACTTTTACCCTCTGTTGACGCTTTCCCCTCTCCACTGCCTTAAGAACAGACAAGAAATAAGACCCCACTACACCTCTCCAACAGAGAGCCCAGGGCACCAACCACAGCTTTCTTTTCCTGTGCCTATCCCTTCTTCATTCCTTCAAACCCCAAGTCAGCTCTAGTTCTTGGATCCCTCCAGAAAAACTCAACAGAAGGCCATACCACAACAAACTAACTGGGTTACTTTTTGTGGGACTACCTTTTCTCAGTGTAAGAGTCAAGGGTCTCAAAACTGTTCTGCATGTTCTAAGTCACAGTATATATTTATATATGTTTCACTGAATAAAGAAAAGCCATTCCTTAATTTGTTGATTATGCTCTTGGCACCAATTTTTTACTTGTCAGGTATCTAAAAATCTTTGTTATGGAACTTACGAGTCCTCATTATGATTATAGAACGTGTTTTACTGCTATTAACTTTGGATGTGTTTGTGTTATTGGCTTTGATGAAAAAGATTGGATTTAATTCTGTTTAGAGTAATTTTAATCCAAGCAGAGGTTTAAAATTTTCTAGGCTCATCTCTTGAGTTCCAGGTAATTCCAGAGGAGTAGGCAGAGGAGTGGGTTCAATGTGGGACATGAATGCTTCAAAAGCAACTGCACAGAGACAGCATGGAAGTTCAAACAGTAATGCTGGGTGTGTTAGAAAGTATAGCGTTGGCGTCAGGCAATGAAGTGAGTCAAAAGTAGTTGACTGATTGTCTTGAACTGCCCCACCATACACAATTACATGGTAATTCTGACTATTTCTTTTTACTCATAAGGCAAATTGGTTGTTGAAATTCTGTACCTGTGATGGCAGTGTGCAGACATAAACTGGATATATTCATACACATGTATACACATTTGGAAATGCTCTTTAAAAAAAGAACAAAGAAAGGAAGAAAGAAAAGAGGAAGACCTGAATCCATAAATAAAGGTAACTCCACTCTTATTCATTTTTCCAACTCCGTTCCTTCACTAATAGGTAGTCTCAGTCTTAATGATAACAAACATGAGTTTTCTAGCTACTCAATTAAAGCTGACAATGCGAAAATCTCAGGCTGCAGAAATGAGAAAAGTATATTCCTTAAGGAAGGAATCACATGCAATGATAAACATATAAGTTCATAGAACCCAAAGACTGTCCAATGTAGTCTTGTACTTCAATATTTGGCTCAAACTCAGTTTTAGTGAGGCTAGCACAAGGCCTGCTTTGGGTCTCTTAAATACGGAGGGTCTTCTCTTAACTGAAATTGGTTTAATAGAATGATATTTAAAAGCACGATGGAATATTTAAAACAACTCAATTAAAAAAAAAAGAAGTCTGAAACCAAACCAACCTATCAGTCTGGAGCTGATTGGCAGGACAACAGACAAAAGAGCAATCTATTTGTTTTCCCAAAAGGTTGATGTTTATTTTAATGGAACTGTCTGCAGAACTATGAACATCTATGAACATATCATGACTTCTCCTTGAGCTTATCAAGAAAATGCAAAGTATTCCTAAAAGTCAGTTCCTAAAGACATTTCTTCCACAACCATTGGTTCCATATATTGCTAAGACAATCCCCTGTCACTTTTCTGGTTTAAGACAGAGACAATGTTTTACTTTTCATCAGTGTTAATTCTTTCCTCCCCTAAAGTGATACATTTTTATAAATAGAAACTAATGAATTGCTTATTTTTTTTTACAGTAGCTCTAAAGAGTTCAGTTAACATAAAACCCACACACTTTCACCTTAAAACAGAAGAAACAAAACCTGGTTTTCAGGTTACTGACACTTTAGTGGCAGTTTAGCATTAAGAAAATGACTGCAGCTGCCAGGGATCCATCCCATAATCAGCCACCAAACATAGACACTATAGCATATACCAGCAAGATAGTGCTGAAAGGGCCCGGATATAGCTGTCTGGTAGGAGACTATACCAATGCCTGGCAAACATGGAGGTGGAAGCTCACAGTCAGCTATTAGATGGAACACAGGGTTCCCAAGGAAGGAGCTAGAGAAAGTACCCAAGGAGCGGAAGGGGTCTTCAACCCTATAGGTGGAAGAATAACATGAACTAACTAGTACCCCCTGAACTCATGTCTCTAGCTGCATATATAGAAGAGGATGGCCTAGTTGGCCATCATTGGGAAGAGAGGCCCCTTGGTCATGCAGACTTTATATGCCCCAGTACAGGGGAACACCAGGGCCAAGAAGTGGGAGCGGGTGGGTAGTGGAGCAGGGCCAGGAGCGGGGAGGGTATAGGGAACTTTCTGGATAACACTTGAAATGTAAATGAAGAAAATATCTAATAAAAGTTGGAAAAAATGTTTTTCCGTTTTTCCTTCTTTTTGTGCCAAGACTTGGACTTCAAAGCCTTTTTATTTGTGAGACTGCTTAGGTACTCAGGGATGGCATTGTGCTCCAGACCTCGTAGCCATTAAGGAGATCAAGCATTGTTGTGGTTAAGAGACTAGAGAATCCTTCAGGAACTAACTACCTGGAGCACAGCCAGCGGAGGTGATCTATGTGCTTTCCCCTGTGCACCATTATCTGGCACAGGACTCTGCTTGCCTTCCTGAGGAGGCCTGATAATCCAAGGAACATCCTAACTGGGTTCCTCTCCACTAATCTCTTGCTTGTCAGATCCACCAGGGACAGAATCAGCAGACGTGAACTATATGGGGCTACATGTGGTCCCTGAGCTCCATAGTCTAGCCTATGGCTTTATCTGCTTCCAGAGGAGGACTATGGGGCAACAGAAACATTTAGATCCACCTGGGTCAAAGACAGAATGCTCTATTGTATAGAAAGTTCTATTGTCAACCCCACATCTTTATCTGCCTCCTCAGGTTACATCCTGACTGGCATCAGGAACATCCAGCCAACACCAGAGGTAACCTGGTAGCTAAAAGCCAGCATAATATCGCAATCAACAAAAACAAAGGAAATATCATACCACCCAGCTAACCTACTACAGGAAAGCCCTGGGCATAGCCAAAGCACAAGAAAGATGACAAATCCAATCTTTTACAGATAATACAAATCTTTAAAAGGAAATTATTAAATCTTTTAATGAGATACAGTAGAATATAATCAAACAGGTAAAGGAAATGAATAAAATGTTCAAGACCAGAAAAGAGAAATAGAGAAAACTCACACTGAGGGAATCTTGGAGTTGGAAACCTCAGTAAGTTAACAGGAACTGCAGACTCAAGCATAACAAAGAGATTACAATAGATAAAAGACAGAGTCTCAGGCAAACAAGATATAATTTTTAAAAATCAATTTATCAGTCAAAAAATGTTAAATCTAAAATGTTCATGACACAAACATGATTGAAATCTGGTACACTATAAAAAGACCAAACCTATTACAAAGGATAATAGTAATAAAAGAAGAAAGATACTCCCAACTCCAAGGTCCAGAAAATATTTTCAACAAAATCATAGTACAAAATTTATCTAACCTAAATAAGGTGATGCCTGTAAACATACAAGAAGTTTGTAGAACAACAAATAGATTGGACCAGAAAAGAAAATCATCCTGCCACATAGTAATGCAGAATAATTTCTCGTATACTCCAGAGCACCAAACCTGCTCTTTCCTTATCCTATATATCTTTGATTCATAAAGAGTGTGCTGATTTTGCTCAGAAATGATTCTTTTTTATTAGGTATTTTCCTAATTTACATTTCAAATGCTATCAGAAATGATTCTTTAAGTGAGGCTTGTACTCCCTAATGTGACACCAATAATAAGCAACTCTTCTCAGAATGGTGTTATTTCCACTTTCCTCAGCCTCTTCTAGAATGACACCTTTTCTGCTTCCTCTATTTCTACACATTTTTGAACTTTTAAATTTTAACTTGGCTACAGTGACTGGCAATGTCTATTAGTGTCAGCGCACATCCAAAGGATACCATTATCATTCGTCTCTGCAGGAAATAACGAAAGTAAAAGACACTAAGAGAAAAAGATTGAAATTCTTTTAAATGAGAATTCAAATGCAGTCATTTCGGAGTTTCCATACTTTGTACCTCCAAAATAATTTAGTTATGAACATACAGGATTAAAACTTGGCCTGTGCAAAAGAGCAGAGGCCACATGGAGAAAGGTGATTGCAACCACTGACCACTGACCTGTAAAATTGATTTATAGTATACCTCTAATTTGTGTTTATCTGTTATGTAAAGAAGACCACAGAATTGTTTAGGGAATATTTCTAGGGAGTTAGTACTACTAGATTTATAATTCATATTTATACAGAAACTTGGAAACTGATCTGATAACATAATTATCTGGCCACTAATTATTTAACCTTCCTTGTGGAACAATGGATAGAAAATTATGAGTATTAACAGATATCCTAACTCACTGAGTATTAACAGACATCCTACACTCACTGAGTATTAACAGACATCCTACACTCACTGAGTATTAACAGATATCCTACACTCACTGAGTATTAACAGATATCCTACACTCACTGAGTATTAACAGATATCCTACACTCACTGAGTATTAACAGATATCCTACACTCACTGAGTATTAACAGACATCCTACACTCACTGAATATTAACAGACATCCTACACTCACTGAGTATTAACAGACATCCTACACTATACACTCACTGAGTATTAACATACATCCTACACTCACTGAGTATTAACAGACATCCTACACTCACTGAGTATTAACAGATATCCTACACTCACTGAGTATTAACAGATATCCTACACTCACTGAGTATTAACAGATATACTACACTCACTGAATATTAACAGATATCCTACACTCACTGAGTATTAACAGATATCCTACACTCACTGAGTATTAACAGATATCCTACACTCACTGAGTATTAACAGATATCCTACACTCACTGAATATTAACAGACATCCTACACTCACTGAGTATTAACAGATATCCTACACTCACTGAGTATTAACAGATATCCTACACTCACTGAATATTAACAGATATCCTACACTCACTGAGTATTAACAGATATCCTACACTCACTGAATATTAACAGATATCCTACACTCACTGAGTATTAACAGATATCCTACACTCACTGAGTATTAACAGATATCCTACACTCACTGAGTATTAACAGATATACTACACTCACTGAAGATGGTTGCTCATTGATTCTGACTCTCAGAAAGATGCCGAGGAAATAGATATTGGTACACTGTTGAGAATCTATTGTCCAACGAGACATCTAACCTTGTTTTCCTTCTTCTCCTTCTTCTTCTCCTTCTTATCCTCCTCTTCTTCTTTTCCTCTTCCTTCTTCCACCTCTTCCTCCCTCTTCTTTTTTCTTTTTCATTGTTATTAATTTATTACTATTATTATTAATTTTCAAATAAGGTCTCACTATATCACTGTGGCTAGTTCAGAACTAACTGTGTAGACCAGGCAAGCCTCAAATTCTTAGAAATCCACAAGTTCTTGCTTTCTAAGTGCTAAATTTCAAGCTGTGCACCAATATGTCTGACACTTTTTTTTTTTTTAGATTTCTTTATTTTTATTTAACATGCATGAGTGTGTTTGTACATATGTGCACTACATATGTGCAGTTCCCACAAAGCCAGATGATGGCATTGGAACCCCTGATACTGGAGTTACAGATGGTGGTGAGGCACCATGTAGATGTTGAGAACTGAACCATGTCCTTTGAAAAAGCAGAAAGTGCTCTTACCACAAATCTATCTCATCAGACTTATTTGTCTTCTTATGATAAAAGACACAAACTGCTGTTTTTATTGAAAGCTACAAGGCTTGAATCCAGGGACAGTGTGGTCTCAACTTCATCTTTAATGTCTTTCAACTGACTGATTCAGGATCAGGTAGGTTGAAATCAAACAGTTATAGATAGATGTCTATCACATCTTCAAACAACGATACAGCACTTCCTAGCTTCTTGCTCGGTAGCTATGTATGTGATACTTCCTACACTAATTGATACATCAAATGAGCTTTTGTAAATACTGTTCCTATTTTCATATGATAAAAACACATGACAACTTATTCTATTTTAAAATTATTGGTTTATGTTAAAATGTTTTCCTCCAAATTTGGATATTCATATTAAACATAGAATGAAAGTTATATTTGATTTACCCAGGGACATTTCTAGGAAGACAATGGTGTTGGGTGCGAAAGTGGACATCTTTGTTCTGGCACACTCTTGACAGTACACTTACATATAGCAATTGTTACTCCATTTTTAAATGAGAGTCTTATAAAAGGATGATATGAGAATTTCAGCTCCCAAGGTCACAAAGTTATGTCTTAGATAATTCTTGTAGCATATATTAAGCACCACATATTAAGCAGTTGGTTTATTAATTGCTTCATTGATATTTGCTGTAATTGAAGAACATAATTAAAATAAAGGATAAAGACATGTCTTTAAATATGCTGTTTCAGAGCTGGAGTACTGACTCAGCAGTTAAGACCAGCCACTGCTTTTGCAGAGCACCTGGGTTCTGTTCTGCACCCACACAGTAAGCATATACTTTTTTGTCATCATTTAAAAATGTTTATGCCTAAAACCTTATCCATAGCATAATTTGACTTTTAAAAATCTCTCTTATCCAAATAAAATCAAGGTCTATTAGAGTTCTGCAATAGAAAAGCTACCAGATACTTTTAGAGTTTTCATTCATTTTCAGACACATTCCTGTATAGTATATGAAAGATAGTTGATCATACCTATTATATATATGCTTTTTGAACATAAGCTAAAGTTTTTACTTAACATATATTATGAGTAAATTACTTTTTGACACTCAAATATGCCTTGGACATGTATGTGGCTAACCTTATATAATAAATAGAATAAAAATAAGAGACAGTGATTATTGTAAATGTAGCATACTTGCTTGTTCTACTGGAAAACTTTATGGAAAATATCAAATATTCCCCCAAAAATTATGTAGAATCCACAGATGTATAAGAGGTTAATGATAACGTGGCTGATCAGTGTATAGCCATATTATGAGCCTCTCCAGACTTAGTTTTCAACCCTACCAGAGAGCTACCTAACTTTCTGATTAAAGCCTCCTTAGATACAGTTATTACACAGATTCAGCAATGTTTTCTTGTTTGTTTTATTCACTTTATTCTATTGTTCCTTTCCTTTCTATTGGGGAAAGCTCTTCAGACATCTTTCTCTTTCTACTGATTTCAGGTTTGAATAAAGCTAAAGGTTTGGATGAGGAACCTCTACAGTATATTTTCCAGGAAGTGTAAGTAGACCAGAATGTTCAGTAGGCAGTGAGGTACTCTATTCTTTACCTACTATATACATTAATTCATTCATTTCAGAGGCAAGGATCTAAAGATTGAAGAAAATTTACCTTTTGAAGTGATAATTGTTTAAATAATAAGGCAAATATAATAATAAAAGAGACATGTACTATTAAATCAAGGCTCAGAATTAGATAATGAAGGAATACCTTCATGACATATAACCAGAATACCTTGATGAAGGCACCAAGATGAAGGTGGAGGCATGAATATTAGCAGAACATTGATATTCTTTATTATGCATACATGGAAAAAACAGATAAAAGTTGTGTGCTTGAAATATTAGAAGGCTGAATAAAAACATAACCTGTTTGCCCAAATTGATTATCTGGCATTCTCTGTAGCTAAAAATGTTCTCACTCAATAGTGATTCTGCTTAAAAATACCATACTTATCTCATAAAAAAATACAGATTAGATTTTAAAGTAAAACGTTGTAAACAACAAAACAGAGAACAAATCCCCAAAGACCCAGTTGCCTTCTTAGAAATATAATGAGCTCTCATTATGAAATTCTCACACTCATGGAGACCATCCCAGCTCTTGCGGAGATATTCAATATAATTTTGAGGGTATGCTGCCCCAATCTCTACTGTTATTTATTACTTGTAGCTGGCAATGACATTGGCCTGTGTGCATCTATCACAAAGAATGCCGATGCTAAGGTCGATTCATGTGGTAGATTCACCAGACTCATTAGACAAGCGTCCTCTACGTGGGTTATAATTCATTTGGTTATCACATATTTGGTGATTATATTTAGCAATACAATCATAAAAGAGTCTTGGGAAAAATAAACTTTCAAATGAAAGGATCATTCATCTAACCAAAGCAGCCCCATAGCTATGAAGCCAGCATGGAATTCAACCTTGGTTTCTTTGTCACAACCTCTGCATTGAGGGTGAAAATACACAGTACTGTCTTTGCATATTTAAAAAAGGGGGTGAGGCTCTAGTTTGGAAACTTCTTCAAGGATATCAATGTCCACATTCTCTTTCTCCTAGCCTCAGTGTATTTTCTTTCCCAAAGTATTTCTTTCCTTCTGACACCATCAAAAAGCAGCGCCGCTGCTGTTTCAGCGGACAGCTTCTTGATTACAGGGGAAGTGTATATTATCTCAGTTCCTCAGCATCACAGTCTAGTTTGTTACCCATGCTGTCCGTCTGCTAAGTGTTTTCAGATAGTTGGCTCTTTGCTCAAAAGACTGGAAATGATGTACACGGGCAGCAACACAGCAGGAAGTATTATTAAGAGCAAAACACATGTACATGTTATGCATACACTGTCAAAAGAGGCAACAGATCATTCAACTGAGAGAGCTGAGAGGCTCCAGTTATTGTTTGGGGGTCTCTTTATGAAGCTCAAGAGGAAAAGCTGGTTGCTATGAGGATAGTTTGAGTTTTCCATTGTAGTGTTTGATAAATGAGTTATGTAAACCTTTCTTCACTATATATCTCCATTTTTTATGATTGATTTGATTTGATTCAAATGAATGCCCAATAATGTACAGGCATAGAAGTTATATAGCAGATTCTCTCAAATAGTTCATTGAGAGGACCCAGTTTATCTACTGCAAATGCACTGCAAATTAGTCTGAGCCAGACTGGCTCTCTGTTTCAAACTCCAGACACATCTGTAGAGTCTTTGAATAGAAATGGTATATTATAAAGTAACAGGAAACTGGTCTCTCGTTGCTTAAAGCAAAACAATCCACTGGCAGTTTGATGCTGGTGGTGGTGGTGGTGGTGGTGCTGCTGGTGCTGGTGGTGGTGGTGGTGGTGGTGGTGGTGGTGGTGGTGGTGGTGGTTTGGTTGATGAACTTGGCTAAATGAATTTGTGTTAAGTTCAAGCCAAGCAGACTCCCTAGTTGCCAAGTAATCTCTATGCTTGACTGCCTCAGGTTTTGAATCTCAACCCAGGGAACTTGCTGAGCCCTCTCTCCTTAAGATGCACCAACACCAGTGGCTTTCTGAGCTGTGAAAGAAGCCAGCTCTTCTATATAATCAGGATAATTAATACTTTGGGAAGCAATTTATGTGCTGAGGTCCCTATTTTGATTATTGGGGACTCTTAGCATTCCATCACAGTCAGAGGTCTCCTTGAAAGAAAGAAAAATTAAAATGCGTCAAAAGCTAATCTGAGTAAGGAAGACTTGCTCTGGATGAGATTATCAATTCCGTCAATCTGCTTGTTCTCCTTTCAGTTCACTGTGCGCTGACTAAGCAACATCAGGGAACCATCTGACGTGTATGTATATAATCTTCATTTAAAATATTCTAGCTCTTTATTTCTAGCATCTTTTAGTTTGCAGTTTTCCTTCAGAAACGACAAACCACAACAGCAGAGGATGCACTATGAAACTGTTGCCAGTTTCCGGTTAGAAAACTCTGAAGCAGCTGCTAGCAGTAATGGGGATAACAGCAAAAGCGCCCTAGGAAGATTAATAATGGCGTTTTCACGTTTCCAATCCACAGAAAGTGTTAGAAGTATTCTCTATGTGTATTTAGGAAACTGCAATAAAGGTTATTACTTTTTCACATTGCCCTAGGTCATGACTCAGTGTTGGAAATCAAAGGCAAGTGATGAAGATGATGCTCCACTCTACCCATGATTGGCACACTGGAAATGAAACTGTCTCTCAAGCTTAATTTGAGCACTTCTTTGAAATAGCATGGAAAAATATTGCAGATAGCTAATACATTCAGTATCTGAATACCAGATATTTGCTATAAGAAACATTTTCTTCTCAAATCTACATGACATGGCCATGAAGTAAACAAGTAGCAAATTAATCATTTTTTAAAAATATTTTCTCATGTTTGAGCTGAACATATTGGACACATTGAGACCCCTTTCCCTTGTCTGGATATGTACTTCCTGTTCATAACCTCTCTGAGAGTGCGCACCCCACCATTCTCATTAGAATAGCCCCTTATCTCATTTACTCAGTCTCCTTCATTGGCTCCTTTACTTTGCATCTTAAATATTGAAATGTTTCCCTTGTTCTGTAAATGTTTCTTTCCTGTTTGATTTGTCTTAGATAACTTTACCTTTTATTAAAGCTTTAGTGGGTCACCAACATTTGCACAAATTTTCTTTTTCTTTCTAAGCCATGATTTGACACCTACAATGACACTTTCATTTGTATTGCACAGAGTCAACCCAGAGCCTATAGCTCTTTTCTAATTAACATGGGCTTAGCATCATTTCTCAGACCTGCCACACCCATATCACATAAAGCACTTAATGCATTAACAATTCTCTGAGCACTCAAGCTGAAACACTTTCGAGATCTGTCATGAAATCTCTCAAGTTGACCCCTAGAATCACTCTTAAATCCATTCCTTTTCCCTTCTTACCAGGATAATTACACTATTTACATGCAAATCTCTTTTCTCAGAATGAATCTTTGGATTCTTAACTGGCCTTTTTGGTTCATTTCCATCTTGCCACCCTCTGGACTTCTGCTAGTATTACCTGTGGTACACACATGCCTCCTAAATTCAGATGAACCACATTTAAAAATCAAATCCTAATTTTGAGCTCAAAGTTCGAAATGTGCATAGTTTATGACCACCTCATAGCCATTTTCAATTACAGAAGGATGCCTAAACATAGCGAACAAAGTACACACTTGCTAAATAAATATGTGAGTGATTGGTTTTGTAAAAAATTGTTTTCATTAAAATAAATAAAAATCGTCTCATACATATTTTATTGAAAATTTAGGAGAACTCAGGTTGTGTTCTGCTGCATGATTGGTTGAAGTGATAAACACATGTCCTATGTGCCATGGATTTTCTCTGACACAATTACAAATGAGCCTCTCATTGCTCCTGTCCCTTGGTTCAGGAAATTGTAATCCAACTATGAATCTTCACTCTCATTTCTGATGAGAATACCACATGTAAAATTAAGACAAGGACAGAACTAATACATAGGATGCAACCATGTTGTGCACACTACGTGAGAGAAGAGCAAACTTTGGAACATAACATTCTTTTTTTCTGCTCCATTGGACTGGGAACGGCCTTGTAGTCATGGTTAGTAAGGTATGATACAGCTCTGGTAATTAAAGAAAATCTAGAATTGGCATGTAAGGTAGTAGGGTAGATGACAGTGATACACAACAGGTTCTTTGTCTTTGGTGGATAAGAAAAGCTTTGCCACTGTGCCCACAGTCCATAAAATTTTTGGCCACAGTGGTAAGAATACTGAGATGCTGCCATACAAAGTCCATCCCTAATTTGTTGTGACAGAGTATCCCATGATGAGCTGCAGAATTGGCTTGTATAAAAGTGATGGCCAGAGACCCAGGGTCCCACATTCTAGATCTTCAATACAAGAGAGTGGAGAGGAACTAATATTCAAAATAACAAGGGAGGAGATGGGGAGACTTGTGTGTATCTTGAGGAATTAGCTGAAGTTCATTTCTAATTTGTGTCTGAGGGCCATAAAAATCCTTTCTCTTTTTGTTAATCAGCTAGTCCTGAATTAAAAAGCTTGTGAGTGGACATTTATGACTTAGACTGAGAAAGTCTACCTCAAAGTTATGTAAAGTATGATGCTGTTCTGTCTCTCAATGACAAACCCTGACAAGGCTCCTTAGGACTGGTTTGGCAAGTCCTACGTGAAGAGGGCAGGAAGAACTCAGCTGTAATTTTGGTGGCTTTTCTTTTAATATTTTACTGCGCTCAGTACATGAAATACAAATTCTCCCAACACTGGTTTGTGAATAACCTTTAAGACTTTTTTCAAAGTGAGTAGTCATGAACATTATCTTCTCCACTCACACAAAGAAAGGCATAAAAGAGAAGTCTAGCTCACATATAAGCACTTCTATATCATCCTACTAAAGGCTTGTATAAAGCTGATTAACTAGGCAAACCAAAGGGTTTGTGTACCCAGTTGAATTCACTGTGCTGAGCTGAAAAGGAAACTCAACAATAAATATCTATGGTAACTCCAGGAGCCAGAAGACAATGTGAATTTATGTGCTGGACTTTTCATCAAAAAGGTTCCAGAGTCGCCATGTGAAAGTCAGAATATCTAGTGGATTGTCCAAGTTCATCTGCTACCAAACTTCTTGTGAATGTACCATGAACATACATCCACCTCCCCAGTGTGTGGATGCAACAGCTCTACAGGGTGTACCTTGATTGAGACTCAAGTTCCCAAGACCACTACTGCCTTCTTCTTAGAGGAAGCTGGACCACCAAGAGCCTTATGCCCATCCCCATTGCTTTAGACTTGGCAGAATAAAGTTTTATGTGAAACTCATTGAGTGATGTTTTTCACTTATGCCTCCTATTGCTTGACTGCCTTTCTTTATGGGGACATAAAAAGTAGATATCAAAACACTCTTTAGCAAACAAATTTTAAGAAGTAATGAAAAAGAAGACAAAGATGACGATGAGATCATTATCTTTAATTAGAGCAAAGCTTTGTGTAGGAACAGAAATTGTACATCAAAGAAGCATTCACTGAGAGAAGGAAACTCTTAACAAGAACTCCAGGCCCTGTACTGTATTTGATAAAGAGAAACAGCAAGGATATTTTCTCTAGGGAGAGAGCTACATTAGACATTATAAAGGTTTTAATTGGTGGGTAGGGTAGTGTGTGTGCAAAAGCACCACGCAAAAAGCACATCTATTCTGTAAACATGTTTTGTGGTTTAAATAAATGGGAGTTTCAGTTCAATGTAACATAGTGATGTACAAGTTGGGAAATTGTATAGTAGAGGATTTTGTCACATCCAGTATTTGATCTCAAAGTATATGGTGGTTTCTTGGATTGCAGACATAATGACATGTGTTTTGTAGTCAGAGAGACTAAAGATAAAGTTGTTTTTAGTCACTGGTTATTTTTACTGATCTATAGACAGTTTTTTAAGTTCTCCTGTAAATTTTCTTTATTTTAATCAGTAATTAAATCAGGAGATACTTACTCAATGATGCTGTGCAACTCTCTCCATTTTAGCCCATGAGGTATAAACTCAAGTACACTTTAGCTCCAGCCCTAAAGTTACTTAAATATCTAGTTCAGCTGATAGAAATAATCATCATGCAATGTGAAAGTTTAATGATAGAGTTGTGTTCAAGAGTGTTTATTTCTGTACAAGATGGATATCAGAGAAAACCGAAGGCTCCACAGCAAAAGCTGTGCCTGAAAGATGTCTTAAAGCACTAGAGAAAGTAAGACAAAAAGAAGTCATAGACAGGGACTGAGGTGCCCTTTGTATTCAAATGTTCCAACATTTTCTACTAACAGATTTAAAGGTTGAATAGCAGACTAAAATTAATTTGGAAACAATTTAATCGGTATTGAGCATGTATAACTTTTTTCAATAACATATTTTCACTCCCTTTACATGCTGATTGAAGCCCCTTCCATCCTCTCCTCCTAGTCCCACCTTTATAAGTCCCTTCCCCCATTATCCCCTCTTCTCCTCTGGGAAGGGGATGCTGGCCCCTGGGTACAACCCCCCACCCCAAGCAGGATAAGGCATATCCTCTCTTGCTGAGGTCCAACTGCTAGGCAGTCCAGGTAGGGGAAAGGGATCTAGTGGCAGGCAACAGAGTCAAAGACAGTCCCAGCTCTAATTATTAGGACACCTACATGAAAACTAAACTGCACCTCTGTCACCAAATGTAGAGGATCTAGGCATAGCCAGTACATGCTCTTGGTTAGTGGTTGGCTGTCACTATTCCCCAAAGGGTTTCATGTAGCATTTACTTGTATATCACTCATATTTGTCATTAAAATGCTTAGATGATTTGAAGATAACAAAGGCATTTGAATAAAATAGGGCTCATTCCAATGGGAAATTCTGTAAGCTTAACAACCACATACCGTATATAAAGGTAGCTGCCCATTTTGAGAAAATATCAAACAGTAGATAATATGTCAAAAATTTCCTAGCATGTTATATCCCTCTGAATTTATCATCACAGTGGTATAGTAATACAAAACAACACGCCAAGACTCCCTGGACTCATAGGGAGAGAACTTTGATAAAATGCCACACAATAAGGAGAGGGAACTTATAGAGCCCACCACCAGCCAGAAGACAGGGATCACACAGCATCAAGTAAGGGATGGGGTTACCATCCCACAGTCACAACTTTGACCCATAATTGTTTCTGTCTGAAAGAATTACAGGGATGGGGAATAGAGCCTTCACAGGACCAAGGGCCTCTCCTTCCACTGATGCCAGACAATGTCATCCTCTGGTGCATATGCAGTTGGAGCCATGGGTCCATCCATGTGTACTTGTTGATTGGTGGTTTAGTCCTGGGGAGCTCTTAGGCGGTGTGGATGGTTGATATTGTTGTTACCAGGAAAGGAGATAACAATTGAAGTGTAAATACATAAAATAGTCAATAAAAAAGAAAAAAATACTATAGGATGGAAATGGAGAGGATCCTGAGGAAAAGAAGGTCCAGTGACAGGCCCAAAGTGGGATCCAGCTCAAGGGGAGGTCCCAAGGCCTGATATAACTGAGGTTATGGAATGTTCACAAAAAGGGATCTAGCATGAGTGCCCTCCAAAAGACCTAACAAGCAGCTGAAAGAGTCAAATTCAGATATTTGCACGCAAGCAATGGACAGAAGCATCTGACCCCTGTTGTTGAATTATCGAAGGCTGATAGAAGCTGAGGAGAATTTTTGACTTTGTAGGAGGACCAGCACCTTAATTAATCTGGTTCCCTGAGATCTTTCAAACACTGGACCACCAAACAGACAGCATACACCAGCTGATATGAGGTCCCAACAAAATATACAGTAGAGGACTTCCAGGTCTGTGTTCATCCAGAGATGAAGCACCTAACCCTCAAGAGACTTGAGGCCACAGGGAGTTTAGAGGTCAGGTGGGGTGGGGGGTGGGGGCATCCACGTGGAGATGGGGTGGGATGGGGAGGAGGTGTGGGATGGGGAGCATTTGGAGGTGGATGGTGAGTGGGCGGGGAATGGAATATGGAGTGTGGAGTGTAAAAATCAATTACAATTAAATTTAAATTTAAAAATATATAAAAATCAAAAACAAAAACAAACAAGAAAACCACACACCAAAACACCAACATTATTATAGTCTTGATATCTTTTATTACATGGTTTTCTTCAGTAATTATATTTACCAACAGGCTTTGCTCTTTTAATCTTTCCAGGATCTGATTCAATAATTTCCACACCTTTAATTTCCTTACTAAAAGAGGTGAACTATGGGCTTTCTTTTCCAACATTTCAATATGTTTTCAATCTTGTGTTTGAAATGTTTATCTCCTAGCACTAACTTCTTCTTCTGATCTTGCCGTAATAACTTGTCACATAGGTTTTTCTGCTTTCCCCTAAAGTCTATAGGATATGACTCTTCTTGTGCTGTTTTTTAAATTCTGCTGTTCTCCCCATGGAACACTTCTGTTTTTAATCTCTTAAACATTTTCAGTATTAGACAGGCTGGTCACAAAGCATGGTTATTTCCCTCTTTTCTCTTATTATATAACACACAGCTACAAACTATAGCACATCACTTTTAACTATATCTGTCAATTTCCATATTTTGTTTTGTCTGTGAAAATGTATTTCTGGGTATTTTAGCACTTTTTTTAGGGGGGCGGTTAGCCTCTATTTTGGCCTTTAAAATTTATAATCCATACATTTTAGGATACACACACACACACACACACACACACACACACACACACATTTGGTTGTTTAGTAAGTTAGTTAGTTAGTTAGTTAGTTAGTTAGTTAATTAGTTAGTTTTCTAGGCTCTGCTCCTCAGCCCTCATCCGAGAATGCCATCTCTTTGCTTCACCCTCTGAGCTGTACCCACATGCACTATTGCTTTGTTGATTTGATTTTGTAGGCAACACAACTGCCTCTATTTCTGCCTAGCTTCTGTTTTCCACTTTCTCTCCTATGTTACCTCTTAGGTTCTGAAATAGATGATTCCCTGAACCTTCCTTCATAAAATAAAGCAAACACTCTCATCTAGAAATACTATATTTGTCAATAAAGAGGGAATAATATGAGCAAGTATAAAGGAGAGAGCCATAAAAGACAGATCTGCAATAACCCATCTTGTGAGGGAATTATTTCTTGGGCTCTACAGGTAATGAGTGAGCAGTAGTGGCCTTTGAGAATCCTGACTCAATGAGTGAGCAGCCTCTGCAGTCCTGGTCCCAGAAGACAAGTTCAGAGCTGCACATTCATCTCAATCACCAGGTTCTTATTTCTCACTCCATGTAGAAAAAGCATGCTCTGTCCTTGGGAAAAGATGCCATAAAATAGAGGGGTGTATTTGTTTGTGTGTGTGTGTGTGTGTGTGTGTGTGTGTGTGTGTGTGTGTTTGCACAAACCTGCATACATGTGTGGACAGCCTTTTACAAGGATCCTGCACCCTCATCTAATCAGCTCATGATATGTCCCCTTCGTGACTGATGCTCTAACATTACCCATACCTGCCACCTCTACTTCTCTCTGCAAGAACATTTCCTGCATTTGCCCTGGAGACGTGTAATTTTGACTATACTGCTCCGGTACCTTTCCTATATTTCCCCCATCAAAGCTGCATCCACATTTGTAGTCAAACCACATCTCTTTCCATCAGAGTCATGGCAGTCTCCCTTGGTACTCATTTCTCCGTCTTAGTGTAGCAATCCACTTTAAAATTCCTGTAACTCTTTTATATTGTCAAAAGAAAGCAACACATTATTTCTGAAACAAAAGGCATGGACAAAGAGATAGAAAATGATAATAAAGCCCCTGTAGTGCTTGTGTATGGGAAGAACACAGTGCTGTGAATTATAATAGAAACAGACATTAGTGAGTGCACAGCACATGTGAGCTCATACCATTCCAGGACAACAAATAATACATACTTATGACCTTTACTTCTATGACAACAGTTTCAAAAATACGCAGACTCTGCTTTTCTAAATTCTATTTGCTATAAACGATTTACTATCATGCCACTTCCCAAGATGCATTCATACATCCATTTCCAAGTGACAACATTCTCTCAAAACAGACATGCCGAACGCAAAACTTAAATTTTCCTACTGATGACAGAACAGAGCAGCAGAGCATTCCAAATTATTCTTCACACTACTGAAACCCCAAATCTCTTCCTGTAAATTAGTGATGAGCATAGATGACATAGGGGAGAAATAGGGTGAACATGATCAAAATATATTTTATGAAATTATCAAATAATTAATTAAATAATATATTATTAAAAAGAACACGTAGCATATTGAATTTTTCCAAGTACATTACACATCTTGTTCAATTTGTTCTCATTACTATCTCAGGAAAAAAATTATTTCTGAAAACATTGAGCTCCCTATATTGGAGCAATTTTCCTGAGTTCACAGGAACAGAAAGCCAATTTGTTTCATAGTTAGTGTACTTTTCTTACCCACTAATTTCTTTGCTCTATATTAATTAGATAAGAATCTATGAATTTAAAGGAGAATATGGAGGCTACAGAAGAGGATTTAGAGGGAGGAAAGGGAAAGTGGGAATATAGTAAATGAATATAATGACAAAATTAACCAAAAATTGTATGCATATTTCTTAGCAAATATTTTCTATCTTGAATAAAACTGTGTCCATGATGACTCTTACTTGTACACACATACCTCTGGAGTTGGCAGAACTTCCAGGTACAGCATTAATTTCAATGGATTTTTTTTCTTTTCTCTGAATAATGAGATCCTAATTTTCTTCCAAGATCTAATGAAGAGGTGAGGTGAAAAAGTTGCATGAAAGGGCCCAAGGATTGCTGTGGTACTTGTCATGTGTTAGTGTGCCTTAAAATCACCCATACAAACTATTTATACATTTGCTTATCTAAGTCCCACTGTTCAGAAGCTTTCCTCTTTTCTATTCAATCTAGGAGGGTGGCCCAAGAAATGGTCACCATGAGTCTTTCCACCTATAATGGCTGGTTTTAATTATCAACTGGATTTATCACAGAGAAAAGAGCCTCAGTTGAGGAAATGCCTGTATGAGATGTAGCTGTAAGGAATTTTCTCAATTAGTGATAAAGGGGGCAGGGACCAGGCCATTGTGAGTTGTGCCATCCCTGGGCTGGTCATCCTGGTTGATAAGAAGGCATGCTGAGCAAGTTAGGGGCTGTAATCCAGTAAGCAACACTCCCTCATGGCCTCTATATCAACTCTCACCTCCAGGTTCTTGCTCTGTCTAAGTTTCAGTCCTGACATTTTTTGGTGATGAACAACAATGTGAAAGTATAAGCTGAAAAAATCCTTTCCTCCTTAACTTGCTTATTGGTCATAGAGTTTCATTGCAGCAATAGAAACATTGGCTCAGTCAAATTGGTACCAGGAGTTGGGTAGTCCTGTGACGTCTTCAACCATGTCTTTAGGAGGACAGTGTGAAAATTTGGGCTAGAAGATCCATTGGGTATAAGGAGCTTTGTGAGATGTTCTGTATGAGCCTGGAAGATAATATTGTGAATAGTACAGAAGATGGAGACTTTTACATGGGTGAAATACATAGTCTCTTACTTAGGGTTTTATTGCTGTAAAGAGAAACCATGACCATAGCAACTCTTTAAAGGATGACATTTAATTGGGGATAGCTTACTATTCAGAGGCTTAGCCCATTATCATCATGGCAGGAAGTATGCAGTGTACAAGCAGACATGGTGCTAGAGGAACCAAGAGTTCTACATCTTAATTTACAGGCAGCAGAAGGAGACGATACCACAGTGATCACAGCTTAAACATAGGGACCTCTAAGCCCACAGTGACACACTTCCTCCAAAAGGCCACACCTATTCCAACAAGGACACACCTCCTAATAGTGCCATTCCCCCATGGGTCAAGCATTCAAAAACATGAGTCTATGGGGGCCATACCTATTCAAATCACCACACAGAGCATATAAACCATATTTCTGGGGAAGTGTTAATGTGCAGTACAAACATAATGGACAGTAAGGTAGAGATAATCACTATTGCAGGCTTATAGAGGCCAGGAGAGAACAGGGATGACATCCCATGTAGCCTGAAAATAATGTCTCTCCCACTGTGATGGTTTTTATATGCGTGGGGTAGGGAGGGGCAACTATTAGGAGATGTGGCCTTGTTGGAGTAGGTGGGTCATTGTGGGCATGGCCTTTAGTACCCTATCCTAGCTACCTGGAAGTGAGTATTCTGCTAGCAGCCTTCAGATGAACATGTAGAGAACTCTCAGTTCCTCCTGCACCATGCCTGCCTGAATACTTCCATGTTTCCTGCCTTGATGATAATGGACTGAACCTCTGAACCAGTAAGCCAGGGGAAGCAAGACAGTAAGCATCACCCCTCCATGGCCTCTGCATCAGCTTCTGCTTCCTGACCTGCTTGAGATTGGGTCCAGAATTCCTTTGGTAATAAAGAGCAATGTGGAAGTGTAAGCTAAAGAAACCATTTCCTCTCCAACTTGTTTCTTGATCATGATGTTTTGTTCAGGAATAAAAACCCTGATTAAGACACCCACGCATTTTTTTTTAAGGAAAGTAATTTATCATAAATTTTTCTCCTGGGATATATATTCTGTGATGGTTACTATTCATCATCAATTTGACAGGATCTAGAATCCCATACAAGACAAGGCTCCAACAAACCTGTGAAGAATTATCTAGATTATGTAGGAAAAGGGGCTTAATTTTTAATTATGTATGGCCTTATTATACATGGCTTGGGATTCTGGACTGAATAAAAAGGCAAAAGCAAGCTAATCACTGACATCGTTTGCTTTTGTCTTCAGACAGGAACACAATGTAAGCAGTCGCCTCAAGTCCCCTCCTCTCCTGAAGGACTACACACTTGAACTGTGAGCCAAAATAAACAAATTCTTCCTTGATTTGTTTGTGTCCATTTCTCTTAAATCATAGAATCAGGAAAACTAAGGCAAACTCTCTTTTCTTTTTAGTCCTTTCTGTTCTTCATTACTGCACTTCATTTCTTTATACTTTATTTTTATTTGGGGCTGAAGAAAATATTTTCTAGCATGAGATTACTGACTTTTTAATTATGACTCTATTTTATGGTCATTGCTATAAGATTTTAATAGACATTGTTAACCTGTCCTACTCTATCTTGATTTAATATCATGTTTTCACACATACTTTGAAATATTTCATACATAATGTTCTCCCCATTGCTTCAATGATGCCTACCCTTTAGGAGGTAGATATTTTCTGACTACCAGTTCTTGAGGTCATCCCTTCCAGTGCATTTCTCAGCCTCCACTGTGTCAATGATAGCTCCCAGGGCAGAGGTTTTGGATTGACATAATACAAAGATTGCCTTCTGAATCACCTGAGCACAGTCTCCAGAATGGGTCTCCTATCAGCTTGTCCTCCTTAATTTAGTACTTTTTAAAATTGTGCTTATAACTCATTGGTGTCTTTAAGAAGGTTTTATAGTTTTATTTTTGTTTGTAGATCTGCCTGGTGCCATACTTTTCTACACAGTGATAAAGATATCCCTGCTCTCTTTCCTCCTGGGAAGAAACTTGGAGACATTTAAATTGTTTACAGTGGGAAATAGAGTGACACTGGTCACATGTTAGGTGACAGTAAATGATGAAGACAGTAATCTAAATAAAATAGGGCTCAAAGCATCCCAGAGACTAGACCACCAATACAAGGAGGGGTCCATGGCTCCAGATACAGATGTAGCAGAGAATGGCCTTATCTGACATTAATAGGAGGGGAGGCCCTTGGTCCTGTGGAGGTTTGAGGCCCCAGTGTAGGGGAATGCTGGAGTGGTGGGGCTGCATGGGTGTGTGTGTGGGTGAGGGAGCACTCTCATAGAGGCAAATGGGAGGGGGAGAATGCAGATGAGATAGGGAAGTTGTGAAGGGGTAACTGGAAAGGGGGATATCATTTGAGATGTAAACAATAGGAATGATTTTTTTAAAAAGTAAGGCTGCCAGATCAAACAAGCACCAACTAAGCTTGTTACGTTAATATACAAGAAACACATTTATGTTTGTTAGAGTACATGTCTGATATTACATAATGTGACTGCTTCTGCTACTTTAATAAATCTCTGATATAAGCAACTGATAAAGAAAAAATTATCTAGACATTTCTCTTCATGTGCAGTTAACCATGATACTTTGGAGGTAGATAGAATGAAGCATATGATGGTAGACTCCACAATGAACCAAAAAGCCTTTTACCACATGGTAACCGGGAAGCAAAAAGAAAACAAGGAGACTAAACTTACAATCACCCTCAAATATGTGCCGCTTATGACCTAAAGACTTCCTAGAAGACCCACATCCCAAAGGCTTCACCACTTGCCAAGAATCTTCCAGAGTACATCTAAGCCTTTAACATATGGCCTTTGGGATTCACATGAGCATGTAGAATATACATATGTATCTGAAATGTGAATGTACCTGAGTGCCTTGTATTTTTAGTTGCTAAACTTGTGCCTAACAAGAAGAAACTAATACTAGGGTACAGGATGGCTGAAGAGGAATGCAAAGATTTCATTCCTCCTAAAGGAGGGGTCAGGCAGTTCAAAGATTAGCAATAATGTATATGGAGGTTAATAGTAAGACTAATGGTCAGAGAGGGTGAAGTCAGACCCCTGGGGATGCTGAGATGCAATCTCAGAAGATCCAGCTTTGTTTTGTTGGTGAAGACAAATAGGAAAGACTCTCTCAAAATCTCTCATTTCGACCCCTTTAAAGGTAATGTAGCAGTAAGAATCAATTTTATGGTTTAGGTCTTCCACAGAGAAGGCCTTTTCAGATTTTATGGGGCTTTTTGCTTCAATAAGATCCATTTTCCTTTTTATGTTTTTCTTTGGGTTTTTACAGTCCTCCTTTGTTCAGGATAAAAACGATGATGGCTCTAACTTAAGAATGTGCAACAAATAAGACTTTCTATTACTGACAGGTGAATGAAAACCTGGATGCTGTAGAAACTGTCAAAGGCCAAACAATAGATTCTTAGCCGTTCCAAAGCTACTTGCTGCACTTCAGTACAAATTACAAGTCGTCCTCGCAATCCCTTCAGAATCTAAGGCCTGCCAAGAGCTAGTTAGCTATCTGACAGCAGAAGGAAGAGCCACAGAAGGCTGGGGTTTTGAATGAGTAAGTGGTATTTAATTTGAATAAAAGGGTCGTCAGAAAGCAGCAGTGGACAGGGGTAGCAACCAGCCAGGCAGTATTGCTTTGAATGCTTATTTGATGTTAGAGCCGTCCACTGCAAGCATATACTGACATAAATGTTTTCAAGTACAGGACTACAAATGGCAGCATCAGGCATCTATTATAGTTGTCTTGGAACTGCTTACCCAGCAGTGATTACCCTTTGGTGCTGAAGCATCTTTCTCTACTTGTTACCAGTGGTCATGGAGACTCAGATGCCTGCTGCTCATTGCCATGAGTGATTGAATACCAGGTTAAGAAGCTTTCATTGACATTCCAAACACTTTATGTTACTTCATTGACTGCTCTTACAACTGTCACTATGCTAATGATACTCTTATTTTTGAGAACAAGAAGACAGAGCATCTTGTCCATGACTCCCACTCAGGTGTGATATTGATTCCTGTATTAGTGTTTCAGAACAGGGCATTGCCTTCCTGTCCTGCGTCTTCAGCTTTGTGTAACTAATCCACACTTCCATTTTGAATTGATGTAAAACATTAAAAATCCTGTATTTTCATTCTCAAAAAAGGATTGAATCCTTTGTGTCAAAACACTACAGGAGAAAGGATGGGTTGCCCTGTCTTATTTAATATGAGTCGCCTACCTGAATAATCTGTACATTGACCTCAGTGAGTCAGGGGTACAAAGTACCACATACACTTGCAGCTGCTCATTTAAAGAAAAGTGCTTCTCTTCTTTTCCTGGTGGATGTTCTCATTCATACAGAACTTTTTCTTCAAAAGAAACCTAAATTTGTGCATAAAAGTTATCTTAATATTTTATACTACATACAAGATTTTTCATCTTAAAAACAGTAGCATATAATTGCAAATAGAGCTTATAAAACATTCCCCCAATGTAAGTTGACATTTACAGGAGTACAAAAGTCTATATAATCATCACCAAGGAGGAAGAGATGTTAATATATTGCTATTCAATACAGATCATTTGTTAGAGGAAATAAAATTTTTATATGTTGCTAGATTGCACACCTATCTCTGACCCAGTCAGCTCTCACCACCCACTCTGCTGAAGGTGCTGTTAACTTTTCTATGCATGCTCTGGAGTAAATACCTAATGACTGTGTTCAACCATGAAGAATATTTGCTAGTTTTAAAGGTTAATAAATCTAGAATGCTATCACACAGCTTTCTGAGTATGTTTTTATCCTAATTGTATGGATATCTCTGGTGATATCTGAAGGTGAGCCCAGGACATAGGTATGAGATGTCTCTGGTGATATCTGAAGGTGAGCCAGGACATAGGTATGAGATGTCTCTGGTGATATCTGAAGGTGAGCCAGGACATAGGTATGAGATGTCTCTGGTGATATCTGAAGGTGAGCCAGGACATAGGTATGAGATATCTCTGGTGATATCTGAAGGTGAGCCAGGATATAGGTATGAGATATCTCTGGTGATATCTGTAGGTGAGACAGGACATAGGTATGAGATATCTCTGGTGATATCTGAAGGTGAGCCAGGACATAATAGGTATGAGGCTGCACTGAGTGGCTGAGCTTTCTAGTGAAGGCAGACATTGAAAACAACCAGTTGTGCATTTTCATGTCACGCCGTTTATTCACTTAGTGCAATTCTATCAATACAATCCAGCAGTTAAGATAAATCAACAAGAGCTGCGTCTAGCTACAGAATTTAAACCATTTTTAAAGCACAAAGGCCAAAGAAAGCAATGAATATAAAGTGGATTTTTGGGGACAGTAGCTTTCCTGTTTGATTTTTAAAAATTAATCAAAATGTTGAATGATTCAGTCCATAAATTTCTTAGTATGATCATTATGGGGATGAAAGCAACATCGCAGTATCCTTTTCTCCCTCTTCTTTACCTTCAGTTTATATGTTAGATTTTCTAGTGCTCCAATAGAAAGATTCAGAGTGTAATTAGACAATAAATTGTATCAACTCATCAACAAACTGTCATCCAGTCCTTGTCAGCGATTTTGCTAAAAGCTGGGGAAAATATACCCATCCCATATTCCTTTAAATTGGCTCCCACCTGCCAAACTTGAGTTTAGCATCAGATTTAGAGTACCTCCCTGAGTCTTGGCTTTCTTATTCTTTGTTTCATCAAATTGATTCTAAAAAGACTGGATAATTCATTTGTATGCAAGCCTGAATTTCCACATTGGCAGCTCTAACTACTACAGTATTTGAATTACCATCTATAGATGACAGTAAATTACTTTCAGAAGTACCTTCAAACTATTAAAGCTACAGCCCTCTGCAATAATGCATGGTCCCATATTGCTATTGTCAGTAGATGCTCAATCAATAAAAAAAGATTGTTCAGTATTTTAGCATGGCACAAGTCTCATAAGTTAATGGTAGCATGGAATATTTGATAAATATACCCAATAAAACCTTTAGTAGCAAAGAAATAGTTGTTTTGATTTGGCACTTGTAAAGCATTCCAGGGCCTGGTCTCCTCAGAGATGATACTCTGCTAAAGAAATCATTGTGGTTGAACCTGGTAGGAAGTTATATATACATCAGATAAAAAAAAATGCTGAGATACTCAATTGGGCTGACGAGAAAAGCATTTATTTTTCTGATTTTTCAGAATAGGTTTGAATATCCAGTTGCCTTCCTGTTTTTCGTTTATTTATTTGTTTTTTTTTTTTGGTATATGACAGACTTCTTTGATAGAGCTTATCCCAACTCTGAGTATGCAACTTTTTGTAGATGTCTGAACAAAGTTTATTTAATTTTCTAGCCCCTAAGCTTATGGGCAGAATATACCTATCATGTGTTAAATGTTTGCAGGGCAAAGCAGGCTTCTTTCACACGTTATTAAATTGTGTACTCTTTTAAGTAGCATGATGAAATTTTATCATCCCCACCCTGCTCCAATCAGGACCTGATAAACCTTTGTCCAGTGTGCTCATGTTGTGTGCTGCCTCTACTCACTGATCTCTGGAGACTGATCCAAGTTAACAGATCCACTGTTTGACAGCACAGTGCTTGTTTTAAGTACTTCTCCCTCTTTTTGTACTTAGCAATGGGCATAAACTATGAAAGTAGTAACAATTGTGTTTTCCATATGAAAATGAGAAACCACAAACGGCTTTCCTGAGTATTAACTGAAGGACTGATGAATATCATATACTGAGTTTATAATATCTACTGTTAGAAAAAAAAACTGAATCTTGTGCTTTCTGTAGTTTTATACACTTTGGACTCATATCCATGAGTAAAAGAAAGAAAACTGCAATGGGAGAATATCAATGTGGTAGCAATCTTTTTGCATCTCTGGACAGTCGGACAGAAGAGCAAGCTAGTGAGTTGAGGACCAAGTGGAAAACACAGGTTCAAGTTGGGACCACTAGGTTCATCCCCTACTGCATTGCTTAACTCCTGTGAAACTGATTAACTAATTTAACTTTCCTAAACTTTTTGTTGTTCTGAAAGCACAGTGAAAATGGTTTGTCGGGAAAGGAGATAACATTTGAAATGTAAATAAAGAAAATACCTAATTTAAAATACAATAAAAAGTCTGTGAACTATTTATAGAATAAAAAAATCCAGATATATTAAGTTAAATATCTGTTCACTACATGTTGTCTACTATGACCATTATTATTCACAATTAGACTAGCTGCCCAAGGAATTTGCTGAGTCAACAAATATCAGAGGCACAGCACTAAGTCCCAGCTATTAGCATGGGTTAGGAAAGGTTCTCATTTCAGAAATAGGATGCCTCAGAGGGGTTCATTAGCATAACTTAGAAAATAACTTGGCTCATGATCCATGCTCACACCAAGGTGAAGTGTGTAGGGAGGGTGGTAAATTTGAAGCATTCACACTGAAGCAAAACTAACAGAACATTATGCTAGGTAAGAATAAAATTCATTATAACGAGTAATGCAGAAATACAACAGATCTTTAATAAGTTCTAGAATAAGGGCCATGTTACTGACAATGAGTTGAGACTATTTTAAGAGCTAGCAATGAGGGAAAAAATAAGCTGGAGGCTGACAAACCCATTCAGGTGAAACCTATTACAGTTAGAAAGTTTATCCAGGAACATAAGTCTGCCAATGAGAAGAATAAATAGGCTGAGGAAGAAATTAGGAAAATGAAACCCTCACAATAGTCACAAATAATATAAAATACCTTAGTGTGACTCTAAGCACGGAACTGAAAGATCTGCATGGCAAGAACTTCAAGTATCTGAAGAAAGAAATTGATGAAGATCACAGAAGATGGAAAGACCACCCATGCTCATGGATTGGCAAGATTAATATAATAAATATGGTCATATTGCAGAAAGCAATCTAGAGATTCAATGCAATCCCCATCAAAATTCCAACTCAATTCTTCATAGACTTAGATAGAGCAATTTGTAAATTCATTTAGAATAACCAAAAACCTAGGATAGCAAAAACGATTCTCAAAAATAAAAGAACTTCTGGTGGAATCAACATCCCTGAACCCAAGCTGTATTACAGAGCAATAGTGATAAAAACTGCATGGTATTGGTACAGAGACAGGCAACAAGATTGATGGAATAGAATTGAAGAACCAGAAATGAACCCACACACACCTATGGTCACTTAAGCTTTGGCAAAGATGGTTTTGTGGAAAATAGACAACATTTTAAACAAATGGTGCTGGTTCAACTAGTGGTCAGCATGGAGAAGAATGCAAATCTATCCATTCTTATCTTCTTGTACAAAGCTCAAGTCCAAGTGGGTCAAGGACCTCCACATAAAACCAGATATACTGAAACTAATGGGAATAAATAGGGGAAGATCCTAGAACACATGGGCACAGGGTAAAATTTCCTGAACAGAACACCAATGGGTTATGCTCAAAGATCAACAATAGACAAATGGAACCTCATAAAATTGCAAAGCTTCTGTAAGACAAAGGACACTGTCAATAGAACAAAATGGCAACATATTGGGAAAAGATCTTTACCAATAATATATCTTATAGAGGACTAATATCCAATATATTCAAAGAGCTCAAGAAGTTAGACTTTAGAGAACAAAATTACCCTATTATAATGGGGTACAGAGTCAAACAACGAATTCTCAACTGAGAAATACCGAATGGCTGAGAAGCACCTAAAGAAATGTTCAACAGTCATAAGGGAAATGCAAATCAAAATGACCCTGAGAATCTATATTTCACCAATCAATATGGCTAAGATCAAAAACTCAGATGAGGATAGATGCTGATAAGGATGTGGAGAAAGAGGAACGAACACTCCTCCACTGCTGGAGGGATTGCAAGCTGGTATAAAAACTCTGGAAATCAGTCTGGTGGTTCCTCAGAAAACTGGACATAGTATTACCCAAGGACCCAGCTACACCACTCCTGGGCATATACCCAAAAGATGCTCCAACATATATCAAGAACACATACTCTACTATGTTCACAGCAGCCTTATTTATAATAGCCAGAAGCTGGAAAGAACACAGATGGCCCTCAATAGAGGAATGGATACAGAAAATGTATCCATTTACACAATGGAGTACTACTTTGCTATTAAAAACAATGAATTCATGAAATTCTGAAGTAAATGGATGGAACTAGCAATTGTCATCGTGAATAAGGTAACCCAATCACAAAAGAACACACATGATACTCACTCACTGATAATTGGATATTAGCACTAAAGCTCAGAATACCCAAAATACAATTCACACACCATATGAAGCTCAAGAAGAAAGAAGATCAAAGAGTGGGTGCTTCAGTCCTTCTTAGAAAAGGGAACAAAAATACTCACAGGAGCAAATATGGAGACAAATTGTATAGTAGAGACTGAAGTATAGGCCATCCAGAGACTCTCTCACCTGGGGAATCCATCCCATATACATTCACTAATCCCAGACACTATTGTGGATGCCAAGAAGTGCTTGCTGAAAGGAGCCTGATATAGCTCTCTCTTGAGAAGCTCTTCCAGATCCTGCCTAATACAGAGTTGGATATAAGCCAACCATTGGGCTTAGCATGGGGTCCCCCAGGAGGATTTGTGGGTGGGGAGCTGAAGGAGCTGAAGTTTTTTCCAAACCCATCAGAAGAACAACAATATCAACCAACTAGCCCCCTCTCCCCAGAGCTCCCAGAGACTAAGCCACCAACCAAGGAGTACACATGGAGGGACCCATGGCTCCAGCCTCATATGTAGCAGAAGATGGTCTTTTCAGGCATCAATGGGAAGAGAGGCACTTGATTCTGTGAAGGCTTGATAGATGCCCAGTGTAGGGGAATTTGAGGGTGAGGACATGGGAGTGGGTGGGTATGTAGGGAAGACACCTTCATAGAAGCAGAGGAATGGGGCATGGGATAGGGTTTTCCTGGGGAGGGTCTGGGGAAAGAGGATAACATTTGAAATATAAATTTAAAAATCCAATAAAAAATTAAAACAGAAAAAAATTAACTTATATCTAATGCAATTAATACTTTCCTTTTCACTTTATTTGTCTACAAATCCAGTAATAGGCTCCCTTGAATTTGTGATTAAAAATGCTTTTATTAAATGTAATCACAAAACTGAGGAGACCCCTCGGACGATAAAGGCAGTTACAACACAAGCTTGGAAATCTAAGTTCAATCTTAAAGCCCAGAAAAAGGTAAAAGGACAGAAACAAATCCAAAGTTTTACTTTGATCTTCACATGAGAACTGCAGCATGTGTGCTCACAATCCATCAGGCATACACATACGCAAGCAATAACATTAATGTCAGTAATAATAATAATAATTATTATTATTATAATTATGAATAACTATTCTTTAAATAGTTCAATGGTTTTTGTGGATTTCTAAATGGAGTGAACTTGGAAATTTAATACTTTCTAAACACTGAACCAAATTCCACTTACATTTTAATAAACTTAATTTGGTGATATATATACATATTTGATAGAAAACACAGAACAAAGACTACTCATGTACTGAAACCTAAATTGTCTTTATTTACAACATCATACATTATCATGATACAGTATGCAAAACAGGAAAGCAACAAATTGGTACTTCATAATTAAATTCTACACTTTATTTATATCATTAATTTTTATCAAAACATTCTATTTCTGTTCCAGCATATATGCAATTTTTAATTAGCAATATACATCAAATTATGTACAAAATAATGGAATTTGCATATAAAATAGAATTCTAAGGGACAAAGACAGAGCTTCAGAGGCAAAGGGAATAAACACATTCACTAGGAGTTAGGATAACTTTTAAAGTTCTGACATGATTTTAGATACCACAAAAAACAAAAACAATATCCTAAGTTTTCATAACAAATCAGTGTTTGACAGTCCCTTGGTCCATTTTAGGATGCCTTTGTGTTTTTGTGACAGGAATCAGAAAATACCATGTTGGGATATAATGTAGAGGATTGTAGAAAATTTGCATATCATCTAAATGCCTCTGAATTGCAAGATATTGTACTTTTGACTTTCAACTACTCAGGAAATGGCTATATTAATTGTCAGGAAGAATGGCTCTGTGCCTAATCTAAATACATCCCAAGTTTACCAGTCTCTTTAAGTAATTATAATAGATTATAATTAACTCATGCATTGCACATTTTATTGTTCCTATCAATACAGATACAATAGTAATTCATTGGAGTTGCAAAAATGGATTAAAATGCAGGCCATGAGTTACAGAAATGACTGAGCAGTGAAGACTGAATATAGCTCTTCTAGAAGACTGGAATTGGATTCCCAGTACCTATCATCAGGCAGCTCATAACAGCCCATAGCTCTACCTCCAGAAGATCTGTTGATATTCTCTATGGCTTCGGCGCACAGGCTTGCATGGACATACAAACACACACACACACACACACACACAAACACACACACACACACACACAGAGAGAGAGAGAGAGAGAGAGAGAGAGAGAGAGAGAGAGAGAGGAGAGAGGGACAATAAAAATAAAAAATAATTAAAATGCTAGGCCTCACTTTAAGGAGTTCAGATTCTAAAATAAGGAGCAAAAGGATAATGCAGATATTATTTTATTGGTTATGTTATTTATTTTCATTTCAGTATTTCATATGTTGTCCCCCTTCCCGGTTTCCCTTCCACAAACCCCTTATCCTAACCCTTTTCATTCCCCTCTTTCTATTAGGGTATTTCCCCAACCACCCAACCATTCCTGCCTCACCACCCTAACATCCCCTTATGCTAGGGCAACAAGCCTCCATGGGACCAAGGGATTTCCCTCCTTTTGATGTCAGATATAAATAAAATAATATGAGAGTTTGCTTAAGGCTTGGACCTGCACATTTATTGAAGATTGTGAGAAAACATGTATGGCATAATGCAGTTAGATTTGCAGGTACTACTAACATGTAAGTAGGTCACTTATTACTTTTTTATTAGATATTTTCTTTATTTACATTTCAAATGTTATCCCCTTTCTCGGTTTCCCCTCCCCAAACCACCTATCCCCTCCCTCCACCTGCTGCTCACCAACCCACCCATGTCCACTTCCTGGCACTAACGTTCTCCTACACTGGGACATCAAGCATTCACAGGATCAAGGACCTCTCCTCCCATTGATGACCAACTTGGCCATCCTCTGCTACATATGCAGAAGGAGCCATGAGTCCCTCAATGTGTATGTTTTTTGGTGGGGGTTTAGTCCTTGGGAGCTCTGGGGATACCGGTTGGTTCATATTGTTGTTCTGCCTGTGGAGCTGCAAACCCTTTCAGCTCCTTGGGTCCTTCCTCTAGTTCCACCATTAGGAACCCTGTGCTCAGTCCAGTGGTTGGCAGAGAGCATCCTCCTCTGTATGTCAGGTACTGGTAGAGCCTCTTAGAAGACAGCTATATCAGGCTTCTGTCAGCAAGCACTTGTTGGTATGCACAATAGTGTCTGGATTGGTTAACAGTATATAGGATGGATCAGCAGGTAGGGCAGTCTCTGGTTGGCCTTTCCTTCAGAATCTGCTCCACATTTGCCTCTGTAACACCTTCCATGGGTATTTTGTTCTACACTTTGGTCTTCCTTCTTCTTGAGCTTCATGTGGTCTGTGAGTGGTATCTTGGGTATTCTGAATTTCTGGGCTAATATCTACTTATTAGTGAGTGCATACTGTGTGTGTTCTTTTGTGAACCATGTTTACCATATCCATTCCTTAGTTTAGGGACATCTGGGTTGTTTGCAGCTTCTGACTATTATAGATAAGGCTTCTATAAACATAGTGGAGCATGTGTCCTTGTTATATGTTGGGTCATTTTTTGGGTATATTCCCAGGAGTGGTATAGCTAGGTCCTCAGGTAAAACTCTTTCTAATATTCTGTGGAATTGCCAGACAGTTTTCGAGAGTGGTTGTACCAGCTTGAAATCCCACCAGCAACGGAGGAGTGTTCCTCTTTCTCCACATCCTCACCAGCATCTACTGTCATCTGAGTTTTTGATCTTAGCCATATTGGTTGGTGGAATATAGATTCTCAGGGTCATTTTGTTTTGCATTTCCCTTATGACTAAGAATGTTGAACATTTCTTTAGGTGCTTCTCAGCCATTTGATATTCCTCAATGAAGAATTTTTTGTTTGGCTCTGTACCCCATTTTTAAAAAGGATTATTTGGTTCTCCGAAGTCTAACTTTTTGAGTTTTTTTTTTTGCATATATTGGATTTTAGCTCTCTATTGGATGTAGGATTGGTAAAGATAATTTCACATCTGTTCATTGCAATTTTGTCCTATTGACAAAGTCATTTTTGCCTTATAGAAGCTGTGCAATTTTATGAGGTCCCATTTGTCAATTTTTTATCTTAGAACTTGAGCCATTGGTGTTATATCCGGAACTTTTCCGCAGTGCCTATTTGCTCAAGCCTCTTTCCCACTTTTTCTTCTATTAGATTCAGCATCTCTGGTTTTATGTGGAGGCTTACTTTGATTTCCGTGTATTGAAACATCCCTGTATCTCTGGGATGAAGCCTAGATGGATAATCATTTTGATGTCTTTTTGGATTCGGTTTGTAAGAATTTTGTTGAGTATTTTTGCATCTATAGTCAAAAGGGAAATTGTTCTGAAGTTCTCTGTCTTTGTTGTGTCTTTGTGTGGTTTAGTAACAGAGTAATTGTGGTTTCATAGAATAAATTGGGTAGAGTACCTTTTGTTTCTATTTTGTAGAATAGTTTGAGGAGTACTCCTATTATGTGTTCTTTGAAGGTCTGACAGAACTCTGCACTAAACCCATGTGGTCCTGGTCTTTTTTGTTGTTGTTGTTGTTGAAAGACAATTAATGACTGCATCTATTTCTTTAGGGGATATGGGGCTGTTTAGAGCATTAATCTGATCCTGGTTTAACTTTGGTAC
>LR749524.1:2205937-2307966 GCA_902729485.2 Mus minutoides
TTTTTTTTTTTTTTTTTTTTTTTTTTTTTTTTTTTTTTTTTTTTTTTTTTTTTTTTTTTTTTTTTTTTTTTTTTTTTTTTTTTTTTTTTTTTTTTTTTTTTTTTTTGGATTTCCATAGTTTTGTTGTTATGTATCTCTTTTCATGTCTGGTTTTGTTAATCTATGTGCCCTCTAGTTATTCTGGCTAAGGGTTTCTCTAGTTTGTTGATTTTTTTCTCAAAGAATCAGTTCCTGGTTTGGTTGATTCTTTGTATAATCTTTTTGTTTCTACTCAGTTGATTTCAGCCCTGATTATTTTCTGCCATCTACTCCTTTTGGGTGTATTTACTTCTCTTTATTCTAGAGCTTTCAGATGTGCTGTCAAGCTATTAGTGTATGCTCTCTCCAGTTTCTTTTGGAGGCACTCAGAGCTATGAGTTTTCCTCTGAGGACTGCTTCCATTGCCTCCCATAAGTTTGGATATGTTGTGGCTTCATTTTCATAAAACTCTAGAACGTCTTTAATTTCTTTATTTATTTCTTCCTTGACCAAGTTATCATTGAGTAGAGCATTGTTCAGCTTCCATGTGTATGTGGACTTTCTATTGTTCCTGTTGTTATTGAAGACCAGCCTTAGTCTGTGGTGGTCTGATAAGATGCATGGGATTATTTCAGTATTTTTTTTTATCTGTTTAGGCCTGTTTTGTGACCAATTATATGGTCAATTTTGGAAAAGATATCATAAGGTGCTGAGAAGAAGATATACTCTTTTGTTTTTGGATAAAATGGTCTATAGATAACTGCTAAATCCATTTGGTCCATAACTTCTGTTAGTTTCACTGTGTCTCTGTTCAGTTTCTCTTACCATGATCTGTCCATTGCTGAAAGTGGGGTGCTGAAGTCTCCTACTACTATTGTGTGAGGTGAAATGTGTGCTTTGAGATTTAGTAAAGTTGCTTTTATGAATGTGGGTGACCTTGCATTAGGAGGATAGATGTCCAGAAATGAGAGTTATCCTTGGTAGGTTTTTCATTTGATGAGCATGAAGTGTCTTTCCTTATCTTTTTTTATAACTTTAGGGTGATTTTATTCAATTTTAGAATGGCTATTCCAGCTTATTTCTTGGGACCATTTGCTTGGAGAAATGTTTTCCCACCTTTTATTCTGAGATAGTGTCTGTTTTTGTCACTGAGATGGGTTTCCTTTATGAAGCAAAATGTTGGGTCCTGTTTTCCTATCCAGTCTGTTAGTCTATGTCTTATGTTGGACAATTGAGCTCATTGTTATTAAGAGATATTAAGGAAAAATGATTGTTCCTTCCTGTTCTTTTTGTTGTTAGAGGTGGAATTAGGTTTTTGTGGTTATCTTCTTTTTGGTTTCTTAAAAGATTATTTTCTTGCTCTTTCAAAGATGTAATTTTCCTTCTTGAGTTGGAGTTTTCCATTTATTTTCCTTTGAAGGCCTGGATTTGAGGAGAGATATTGTATTATTTTGTTTATTGTTTGTTTGTTTGTTTTGTTTGTTTTGTTTTTGTCATGGAATATTTTGGTTCCCCCATCTATGGTAATTGAGAGTTTTTTTGGGTATAGTAGCCTGGCCTGCTGTTTGTATTCTCTTAGGGTCTGTATGACATCTGTTCTGGATCTTCTGGCTTTCATAGTCTTTGGCTAGAAGTCTGGTGTAATTCTAATAGGTCTGCCTTTATATGTTACTTGACTTTTTCCTTACTCCTTTTAATATTCTTTCTTTGTTTTGTGTATTTGGTATTTTGATTATTATATGATGGTAGGTATCTCTTTTCTGGTCTAATCTACTTGGAGTTCCATAGGCTTCTTGTATGTTCACGAGCATCTCTTTCTGTAGGTCAGGGAAGTTTTCTTCTATAATTTTGTTGAAGATATTTACTGGCCCTTTAATTTGGAAATCTTAGATCTCTTTTATACCTATTATCCTTAGGCTTGGTCTTCTCAATGTGTCCTGGATTTCCTGGATGTTTGGGGTTATGAACTTTTTTCATTTTGCATTTTCTTTGATTGTTGTTTCAATATTTTCTATGGTATCTTCTGTGCTTGAGATTCTCTCTTCTATCTCTTGTATTCTGTTGGTGATGTTTGCATCTATGACTCATGATCTCTTTCTTAGGTTTCTATCTGCAGAGTTGTGTGTCTTTTTGACGTCTTTATTGTTTCTACTTCCATATTTAGATCCTGGATGGTTTTGTTCAATTCCTTTACCTGTTTGTGTTTTCCTGTAATTTTTAAAGGAATTTTTGTATTTCCTTTTTAAGGGCTTCTACTAGTTTGCCTGTGTTCTCTTGAATTTCTTTAAAGGAATTATTTATGTCCTTCTTAAAATCTTCTATCAGCATCATGAGATGTGATTTTAAATCTGCATCTTGTATTTTCTGTGTGTTGTAGTATCCAGAACATACTGTGGTGGGAGAACTGGGTTCTGAAGTTTCTAAGTAGCCTTGGTTTCTGTTGGTAGATTCTTGAGTTTGCCTCTCACCATATGATTATCTCTGGTGTTAGAGAGTCTTGATGTCTCTGGCTGGAGTTTGTTCCTCCCTTGAGTCTGTAAGCCTGTGTCAGCACTCCTGGGATACCATCTCCAGAACATACTGTGGTGGGAGAACTGGGTTCTGAAGTTTCTAAGTAGCCTTGGTTTCTGTTGGTAGATTCTTGAGTTTGCCTCTCACCATATGATTATCTCTGGTGTTAGAGAGTCTTGATGTCTCTGGCTGGAGTTTGTTCCTCCCTTGAGTCTGTAAGCCTGTGTCAGCACTCCTGGGATACCAGCTCTCTTCTGGTGGAACTTTTGTACAGAGGGCTCTGGAACAGCCCAAGTTCTGGGTTCAGATGGTGACTGGAAGGATCCTGTACCAGCTGCTCCACTGTTCCTCAGTTACTGGGTTCAGATGGCCCAGGTCACTTATTTTAAGAAGAGAGAATGCTATTTATCATGTTTTCATACAGACTCATCAGGGCATGCAGGTGGAGGCATGTGGCCTGCAAATTAACCAATTCCTCTGCAGTGCCAGATAGTTGGTTTCTACATGATTCAGATATTTCTCAGAAACCAGAAGCTAGAAATTTATACTTTAAACAAACCAGACTCTTCATTATTAAGTGCATGTTGATATTCTTTCTTTCTTTTAATGTTATGATATATATATATATATATATATATATATATATATATATGCCAGTTTGTAATTTCTCACTCTCATCATTTGAAAATAATAAATGCACCAAAAGAGAGGAAATAGAGCATATTTTAGGAAGTATTTAATATAATATGACATTGGATTAATATTTCAATATTATCATCAGTAGCCCACAAGAATTTGTCCTAAAGTACTGACATTCTAAGATTTAAACTTGTAAATGAAAGTAAAATCTCAGTGTCTGTCAACAAATAATTAACTCAAAAAGTAAGCTAGCAACCACATGCTATGTATTGCTAATGCCAATGAAAACCGTCTGCGTTCTAAATTCTAAACCTTGACCCCTGTATTGATTGACTTTGCACAGCACAGAAACTGCAAATCATGATTCAATCTCAATTTATTCTAACCAGCTCTCTGTTACACTTATAGTTGACTCCCTTGTTCCTAAATCAATCAAGAAAAATGGAAGCATGAGAATAAGATTTTCATGGGTTCTCATCACCCAACTATTTCATACCTGCCTCTCTTCTCCCTTCTTTTAAAATAGACCTCGTAACTACAGGATATCATCTCTTTTTCTAATGTACTTTAGTTTTCCTATTTTGAATAAAAATAAATTTGACATCAAATTTTATTATGTATATTTAAAGAAAAATCCAGGGCAGCCTGAACTACACAGCAAGTTCCAGTACAGCCAAATTTAGGATGTAAAGAAAAATCACTAAAACCAGAAAGCTGGTGAAGGTGTAAATGAATAAGAGGTCCCTATTCTAGTCCTAAGAAATAGCCAAAATTAGCAGCTTTGGCTAAGTGGTTTAGGTTTCAATGATGGGGATAGAAGAAATTAGTTATGGAATCTCCCCTCACAGCTAAAGAAAACCATTGAGGGCAGGTATATATCTGGGGTGTCCTTGTATTGAAGCCTAGAGAGGCCACTGTGTGAGAAGGTGAAGCCTGGATTGCTATGGAGACCCCATGATATTGAAGATGTCAGAACCCTGTGATTTTTTTGCTGTGGAAAGCTGCAGATAGAAGGCAGAAACAGCCCAGGTGAAAGAAGTATGTGTTTCAGTCAATAAAGATTAAAGGAATTGGAGATTTGAAGAACATTTTAAGATCAGACATGGAGATGCAGAGTTTGGAGTTTGTCCAGTGGGTCCTTTGGTCTTACTTTGGTCAGGTACTCCTATACTAGGCACGCTTCTAGAACTACAATATATATCCTATGCCAATATGTGTTGGAAGTATGTGAACTGTTTGTACATTTGATTTTACAGAGGATTACACTTAAGAGATTGCATGAGTCTCAGAAGAATCTTTGGATTTTGAAACAAGTTTTGAGATCGTTAAAAACTATGGAAACTTTTGAAATTGGACTAAATGCATTTATATTATGATATGACTACAAGCCCATGGGGGCCAGGAAGTATAATGTGGTAGCTTAAATAAAAATGGCCCCCATAGGCTCATAGCATGTGGCACTATTAAGAAGTGTAGTTTTGTAAGAGGAGATGTGGCCTTGTTGGAAGAAGTGTGTCACTGGGTGTGTGTGGGGGGGAGTCATGCTTTGAGGTTTCAGATCCTCAACTCAGGCCCAGTGCATGTCATTTTCTTTTTGCAACCTACCAATTCTGATTTAGAACTCTCAGTTCCTTCTTCAGTGCCATGGGTGCCTGCATGCTGCCATGAAAATATTTGACTAAAGCTCTAAACCTGAAATGTTTCCCTTATAAGAGTTGCCATGATCATGGTGTATCTTCATAGCAATAGAAACACTCACTGAGATAGCTATTAATTTATTATAACTGTCAGAGAAAAAAACATATTATTCCATGATAGAAATAAAATTAAGCAGTATCTGTCCATCAGTTCAAGTCTAAATAAGGCCATAGAATGAAAACTTCACTCTGTAGAGAAGGTTACACATAAGAGGACATAAAGAATTAATAATCCCAGAAGAGCAATTCTAATATTAAGAGAAACCTGACAAAACCACAACAGAATAAGAACACACTGCTTTTTCTTTTTTTTTCAATTTTTATTAGATATTTTCATCATTTACATTTCAAATGTTATCCTGAAAGTTTCCTATACCCTCCCCCATCCCCTGCCCTGCTCCCCTACCCACCCACTCCCACATCTTCGCCCTGCAGTTCCCCTGTACTGGGGCATATAAAGTTTGCATGACCAAGGGACCTTTCTTCCCAATGATGGCCCACTAGGCCATCTTCTGCTACATATACAGCTAGAGACACGAGCTCTGGGGGTATTAGTTAGATTAAATTATTCTTCCACCTATAGGGTTGGAGACCCCTTCAGCTCTTTGGGTACTTTCTCTAGCTCCTCCATAATAAAGGTCTCAAGTGCCCCAATAATAGATGAGCAAATATGATTAAAAGAGCAAGAGTGATCTTTTTATTGCATTAAAAGTAAATACATCACTATCAAGGATATACATCATCTCAATATAAAAAGATGAAAAAAGGTCTTCCAGGAAAACTTACCCAGCAAAGAAGGAAAGATAGCTATTTGACTAGCTGATAAAATAGACTTCAAAGTCAAGCTAATCAGAAGAAACAGGGAAGGACACTACAAACTCATAGACAATGAATTCCACCAAGAAGATTTTATAATTCTAAATGTGTATACAACAAACACAAGGGTACTTACTTCATAAATAAACAAAACTACAACAAAAAAATCATACATTGGCTATAAATCTGTGGTAGCAGATGACATCCATACTGCCATCTCACAAATTGATATAATATAAAATAAAAACATAACAGAGAAACCCTAAAGTTAAATAACATCATAAGTCAGATGGACCTCACAGACATCTATAGATCATTCTGCCCAAGTACTAAAAGGTGTGTCTTCTTAGCAGCTAATATGAGTTCTTCAAAATTGACTACATGTTAGAAGACAAAGAAGGTCAACAGATACAAAAATTGAAATGATACCGAATCCTATCTGAACACAGCTTATTGAGACTGGATGCCAACAACAATAGAAACAGTAGTAGAAGATAACAACACATTGTTGAATGATGACTGGGTGAAGACAGAAATCAAGAAGAAAATTTAAAACTTTTAAGAACTTAATGAAAATGAAATACTACTTAATCAAACCTATAGGACCCAATGAAGACAGTTTTAATAAACACACAAACACAAACAGACACACACACACACACACATACACACACAGACACAAATACAAAGAATCAATAAAATGAAGAGTTGGTTCTTAGGGGAAATAAACAAGATTGACAAACCCTTAGCCATATTAATTAAAATTCAGAGAAGATAAAAATAATAAAATTAGAGATGGATTGAGAGACAGTAAAACAGTCATCTATTAAATTCAGAGAATAACAAATATATAATTTAAAATCTGCGTTCCACCAAACTAGAAACCCTAAAAGAAACAGATGGATTTCTTGATGTATATGACCTATCAATGTTAAATTAATATGAAATAAAAAAATTTAAACAGACCTATTAGCACCAGTGAAATAGACAAAGCAACTGAAAATCTCCTAACCAAGAACTCTTTGGGCCATATGGATTTCCAAAGAGAATTCTACGAGACTATAAAAGAATTAACTTCAATATCTAAAACAACATTTTAAACACTATATCATTCAATTTTATGCTTCTTTAAAACCTTTAATTGTACTTATATAAACTGATATTTTGTATTTTATTGCTTTTTTCAATAAAATGTAAATTGTAATAGAATAATTACTTTACTCAGCATTTCATGTACAGAATTTAGTGCCTAGACAGCAGTAGGTACACAGTACATACGTAATGGAGAAATGATTCGTCTTGGGAGGAGTTATTGTCCTCTTCAGATTAGTATGACCTGGCTTGGAATTACTTATATCTTAATAAGGCTTCAGAAATGTCAGCAGCACTGAGGTGACCAAGACTAACTGTGATAAAGACCGTCATTAGTTGATATGTCTGGATGACCATGACAGCTGGAGATGTAGCTCAGCACTGGGAGCAGAGGCCACACAAGTGGTCAACGCTGGTTTGAGTATAGACGCCAAACGGTAAGTAAAAGCCTACTCTGAGTTTGAAACTTTCAAGAGAGATCAAGTTGCTTCCTGAGCACACACTGAGGACCGTGAGTTCTTCTTGGAATCCAGAATCACGAATGGACTGAGTTTTTCTTATTTGATTCACTCATGTCACTGAGTCTAAACACTGACCTTTCACTTTATCAGCTGCAGCATTTTAATGTTTGCTGCTATAGGATCTAAAAAGTCCATGAGGTAGACAAGTAGTATAAAGCATTGTGATCCTGCTTGGACCGATTTATACCCACCATTCCTTCCACCCAGAAGGGGCAATTTAAATGAAGAAATTGGGCTGCTCTTGAGTTGAGTTAAGGTTCTCCAGTCTTAGTCTGTCAAATGTATAGACACTGGGCTGGTGAGATGGCTCAGCGGGTTAGAGCACCTGACTTCTCTTACAAAGGTGATGAGTTTAAATCCCAGCAACCACATGGTGGTTTACAACCACCCGTAACAACATCTGACGCCCTCCTCTGGTGCGTCTGAAGTCAGCTACAGTGTACTTATGAAGAATAATAAGAAATGAATCCTTGGATCAGAGAGACCAACCTGAGCAAGCGAGGCTGTACGGAGCGAGCAGAGCCAAACGGGGACAGCTGGAGCAAGTGGTGATGGCGGGAGCTAGTGGGGCTGGAGCTAGTGGGGCTGGAGCGAGTGGGGCCGAATGGGGATGGCCGGAATGAGCAGGGCCAACTGGAGCAAGCCGAGCCAATCAGAGCGAGCGGGGCCAACTGGAGTGAGCGGGCCAGCTGAAACAAGCAGGGGCCATAAGGGGACAGCCGGGTGCGAGTGGGGCTGGCCAGAGTGAGCATGGTCGAGCAGAGCAAGCGGGGTTGACCGGAACAAAGAAAAAAAAGTATAGACACACTATTTAAGACCATCTTAAGGACTTTCTACCTAACAAATAAAGTTTGTTCAATTAAGGCAAACTCTTGGAAAATTGCCTGCCTCAACTGCTTCTTATCCAAATCAAGATGGCTAAGAGATCACGTTTTCTTGTAGCACTTCACAGTGACCGCTGACTTGCTGTCTGATTAAAACGCTGCCCATCATTTGTTCCTGTTTTTGTAACTTTAGATGATTTGCCCCCAAACCTTAGGCCACATCACTTTGAAGCTTTCCTTGTGAGGTGGATATGTTTACAATCATGGAAAGGCTCATTCTTGTTATGAAAATATTAGTCTCCTTCACAACATGATTCCATATGATCTCTGTGAGTATCACTCTGTAGGCTCAGTAAATAGCTTCTTTTTTTCCCAAAATTTTTATTAGATATTTTCTTTATTTATATTTCAAATGCTATCCCAAAAGTCCCCTATACCCTCCCCCCGCCCCGGCCCCTACTCCCCTAACCACAGGCTCCCACTTCTTGGCCCTGAGTTTGCAATACCAAGGGTCTCTCTTCCCAATGATGGCTGACTCGGCCATCTTCTGCTACATATGCAGCTAGAGACATGAGCTCTGGGGGTACTGGTTAGTTCATATTGTTGTTCAACCTATAGGGTTGGAAACCCCTTCAGCTCCTTGGGTACTTTCTCTAACTCCTCCATTGGGGGCCCTGTGTTCAATCCTATAGATGACTGTGAGCATCCCCAGTGTATTTGCCAGGCACTGGAATATCCTCACTCAAGACAACTATATCAGGGTCCTTTCAGCAAACTCTTGCTGGCATATGCAATAGTGTCTGGGTTTGGTGGCTGATTATGGGATGGATCCCCGGGTGGGGCAGTCTCTGGATGGTCCATCCTTTTGTCTTAGCTCCAGACTTTGTCTCTGTAACTCCTTGGTCCTTGTAGAGACAGCACTAAATGTTAGAACTGCAGAGGGCAGGTTGAGATTCAAGGCATTCGCTCTTTCTGAAGCAGCAGCAACTAAGGAAGAGGGAATTAATGCCAAGAGTCAGACTTGCTGATTCTTAGACAGGAAGCCAATGAAACACTTGAAGCTGTCTGTAATAATGCTACTATTTTCGCTTCACTTAGAACTAAAATAAAGCACTGGAAGATGAGACAAAGCTGAATGATGTAGTACTTATTCCCCCTGAGGACCACTGGTAGACATAACACAAACAAAAGCGACAGCAAATCTATAGGTAATCAATAGTGGGACAATTAGTTCAGTGGCTTAGATAGCAATAGCCATAAGACTATTTGATCAATGTGACAAACACTTGGATAGATCCTCTCTGAAAAAAAAAAAAAAACTGAGTAATACTGCACCATCATAAAGTGATTTACAATACATGGCAAAAATCAAATGCTGTTTTTATTCACACATGCCTGTTTCAGAGTGTAAGAACTCTGTGCATATTTAAATCCGTTCTAAGCTGTGCTTAAGTCATGATTTATTCAATGCTTTTTGATAAGAAAGTAATTATCATCCTGGGAAAATGAACTAAAAGGTTAACAGAAGGAGAAAATGGATTTTTGGAATGATTCTAGGCAGTATGCCCTAAAGGGGGAAATAAGAGCTATAGATCGCCAGTGGAAGTCATTGTGGGCTCAGTTACTGAAAATCACACATTTTTTTTTCTACTTTGAGAATTCCTGTCCTCCTGTAGACCTGGGGAATCTGTTCTGTTTCATATCAGTGTCAGAAGCTTGTCTCAGATCTAGTTGACACTCTTGTTATCAGAGAACATGTACTTGACAACAAAGTTCTTTTTGCTCATGGGTGAACAATCTAATTTATTTTTAAGTTCTCCTGAATCAAAGAGACTTGAGGAGTTTTTAGTAACCAATTGTGTCCTACCCTCCTATGTTAGAATAATTTAATTTTTAAAAAGAGTCTTTTGTTATTCTATTCTATTTACTTTCTTCCAAATATTTGCAGATGAGTCACATATCCACTTCTCCCATGTTCCTCTCTTTTTATAGTTCTTAAGTAGTCACATGAACATTTTATGTGCCTTTAACCAGTTATGCATGAGTTTAGTGCCCAGCTTTGCTCACAGAATAAATAGTAAGCATAACTATATGCATAACTATATTATTCAGGATATACTGATAAACAGAAAGATGCATTATTTGTATTCGTGGACTTAAAATATACTGAGACAGTAAACATATTCAGTTAGATAATGAAAGATGCAATGAGTACAGTGAAAGATAATGTTCTGAGCATTTTTAAGTGGCATTTATAGAAGGTAGTGCTTGAAATTATTCTATTCACAAAACCTCAGATATTAGTTATTGATCAAAATTAGAATTATCAACTCATGATTTCTTTCTCTTCCTCTCCCTTCCCGTGTGTGTGTGTGTGTGTGTGTGTGTGTGTGTGTGTGTGTGTGTGTACTGGGCACCAAAGCAAGTGCCTCATGTTTATAAAAAAAATCATTTTATACAGTACCATGATCTTTTCTGAAGTTACACACAGTACATTAGGTAATATTCACTCTAAGGCTGAGAAAGCCTATCACCATTCCACTTTTCCTCTCTCCTAAACTCACATGTACACTACTATGGATAAAACAAAATGTTATGCCAAAATAAACTTTAAGAACACCATAGTTCAATGAGACAATGCACAAGTCACATGAACAATATCTCTATAGAGTCTGCAAGTATCCCTGAAAAGGGTTTTCATTTTTCTTAAATTTTTATTATTCTGTGTAATATTTTAAATTTAATTCTATACAATAATGGAATATATTTTATCCCAGTCACTCCACATTTTAATTTTATTTTTCTACTTTTATTAGTCCTTTGATGATTACATAGAATGGTTTGTTCATATTCAGACATCTCCCCACTCTTCACATATTCACTCCCAATTCCTTATCCAGCCAACTTTCTGCCTTTCCCCTCCCCCGTTTTTAAATCCATTCAATCAAATGGTGCTGTCAGCACACCCTGGATGTCTTCCCAACCACTTGAGATCAACCCATCAGGCTTAGGACAGAAGATTTGGTGGCCTAATATTGCTAGTATCTGAAGTCTGCATTTCAATATAATTAAATATCCCAATCACAGTCTTGTTATATAATTCATTTCACTTTATGCAGAAGCATGACTATTATTCCGTATTAACATATCACTCGGTATATGTGAAATTTAGCTAAAAATGTATGTCTTCTCAATTTTTGTTTTGGTTTTTTTATTCACATCTGAAATATTGTGCTTATATCTTAAAGTTTTATGTATTAGGAATAATGTTTACATTATATACACTGAAAAAAATTCCATAAATTTCTGTGTCATAAATTCTGCTTTAAATTACTGTTTTTTAAGTTCCCTATATTTGGTAATACAAATGAACAAGAGAGAAGTTGTGATGTTCTCTGAAACTGGCTATTTTCATAACTAAATATATCATTTGAGATTCCTTAGTAGTCATGGGGCCAAGCTTATGGTACAGTGTTTTATTAAAGTTTAGAATTCACCAGTTAAATAACTGAATTGACTTAATAATATGCATTTATGTTAGATTATCTATAAGGTATTAATCTTGAAATATTTGCAATTCAGTTTTTAGAGATTTCTTTTTTAAATTAATGTTTGGGTTGAATCTAGTAAAGTGTATGATTTGAACTGTAAGATCAAATCAGAAATACCCCTATTTCAAACACGGGCTGTTCGTGCACCCCACGAACCACGAGACCTGTCTTGATGCAAAAAAGCATGAGGATTTAATTGGAGCTCCGGGACGACCCGTATCCCACGCAGGGGACAGGGGGGTCGACCCTGAGGCTCGCAAACTATAAGTTTATATAGTGAATGGGGTGGGGGTTGGGAAGATTGGGGTAGGGGATGCGCGGTTTCACACTATCGGCTAGTTCAAACACCAGCAAGAGCCCCCAGGTAGCAGCTATCCCGCAGGGGGGATAGGGGAATTGACATGGGTTTCACAGGATCGGCTAGTTCAAACATCAGCAGGTTAGTTCAAACATCAGCAAGAGCCTCCAGGTAGCAGCTATCCTGCAGGGGGTTTTCTTGAGTCAGTGGAGGCCAGGCCAAATGGCCCATTACTCTCTTTGCATACCTTTTTATCTCTATAACCGGTCAGTACCGGAGTGAATCAACAACTTTGTTTACTTGCCTGTACCTGCCTCAGGTTTTCTGCTGTTAAAACCATAGGCCTCGTATATTATTTTCTTTCAGAACTACTATTTTAGTTATTACAGTCAAGTAAAACCAACAGATTTATTATTTGTATAATGTATTTGCTACATCCACTCCAGTAGTGACTTGCTTGGCAGGCCTGAAAACCTGGAAGCAGTCCTGAGGCAAAGAGTTTCAAAAGAAACCCATCCTCCGGGAACCTTGGCATTCCCATAGCTAGAAAGCCCCAGATTTGTCCCTACAATATCGTGGAGGGTCTTACATGCTTTCTTACAGTATTTTACTACATAAGAGTTAGAAATCTCAGGACAAGCTTAACAAAGTATATACTTAGAATCTTCTACAGCCAGGTATAGCAGGCTGCATTGCATATTAGAACCAAGTTGGTGAATTCTTCTGACAAATGGAGATTCCCCACAGATTCTTAAAAGCACAGCCAAGTTACCTTCAAATGCAAGAATTTACCTAGGTCTAGGAAATAGGGGGGCTGTGGTAATACATTATTCATGGAAGGTCTGCTAGAGCAGAACACCCTGGTGCTAGCATTCACAAGGCTCAAAGGAGTCACACAAGTTGTGATTAGGATGTGAAATCCTTACTTGTCACTAGCTGATCCTAGGCAGAGCTGTTTATTATTTATTGTAAATATACCTGGTTCCTGTAAGTCCTTTTGAAGTCATTCCTTTGTTTTGTGTCAGATAACTTCAATGTACTTTACCTACAGTGACATCCTACCCCTTTGTTTTCTGTATCATATAAGACCAGTGGTTCACTTTGTGAAATTACACTCAGATCCACACTCCCTTGTGTTGTGTCTGTTTGTCATTTGCCGAATTCTTGCCCACTTGCTCCAGAGAACCCATTCCACGCAGACAGGGGGACTAAAGGGTCTGCGGCACTTATTTACTTGTATTTTAGGAAATCTTGGATTATTTTATTGTTATATACAAGTAAAAACACACAAAAATGTATATCTGGTTTGCAAATGCCTTTCCTGATATGATTGAATACAGATGCCTATGAGAATAGATAATCTGCGTGATTTGCCCAAAATTAACCTGAGTGCACGTTATCATCAGTCTGTTTGTCAGACCAAGTGAAACACATAAGTAGAACACAAAATGAAGATCCACACATTCAAAAGTTCTATACCTAAAGTCTAGAGTACCTCAGTGTTACAACAAATTTGTGAGTTTATTTCAATTTTGTTTTATCTAAATCAATGCTTAGAGGCCAGGGAGAAGGCTCAGTTAGTAAAATACTTACTAAATCTGTATGTGATGCCCAGATGTTGGAAGAAGATAATAAGGTATCATCAGTAGTTCTCTGATCTCCACACTGGTGCCGTGACATTTCTGTACTACCCCTCCCCTCAAATAAGACGTAGTTAAATTAAATTTCCTACTTATAGGTTGGTGGATTATTATTAAAAAATTTTTAAGGAGTGTTGATTTCACATGTATTAAGTAATCTACTTCAAATGGTAGAGATAGTCAAACATCAGTTCTAAGGGATGATTATAACAATTTCATGGCAGACGTTAAACTAGACTACCCCATCAATGCCTGTCAGTTAGTATGACACAGGCTGCACATGGGAGACTGTTGCCCACTTTTAACTTTCTGGGTAAGCTGGAATTCAGGTGAAGAAGTTAACTCCCACTTGAAAAGTCCTGAGATTAATAATCAATACATAAAAATGAAAATGTTGGAGCTGATACTAAATTGACATTTATTTTGACCTAAGTTTGGTTTCAAATGTTCTTATACTTCTAAATAAATATTAAATATGTCAACTATGTCAAATATGTCAATATCAAATATATCAAACACTCTGAAGTCATTCTGAGTCTGTGAAGTTTATATATTGTACTAAGGCTGGGATGAATGAGAAAATGCATACAATCTATGCCTAATATGCACAAATGTACTTACTTTATTTATTAGCAATATATGTCATTTATAATGTATACTATACATTTTGGCTTATATTTTAATTTTCTCACGAGGAAAATGTACTTTGAAAGTGAGAGTCCATATTCTATGTAAGTTATCAATCTGTCCGACTGCTTGATTATTCATCTTCTTTCCAATTCATGAGTATGCATGGCTTATAGAAATTATCTAAGTAGGTTTAACATTATTTTGAGACTACTTTATGACTTACCATATTTTCTCCCATATCTGTGTTGCAATATTTCCAGGAGAAAATGAGAATATCAATTCTTTTGTTTGGTGATATTTTGGTATATATGTGGGGATTGCACAAGTGTCCAATTGTGCATTTAGAGTGCATAGGTTAACCTTGATGTCATCCCACAATCTCTGATCACTTTCTTTTTTGAGATGGGTCTCTCACTGGCCCAACATTTATCAATGAGACAAGGCTGGCTAGACAGAAATCCCTAGAGCTCTGCCTATCTCTTTCTCCACATCAAGGGAATTACAAGCATGAGCCAGCACACTCAGGCTTTAAAAAACAAATTCAAAACCAGCCCAACAAACAAACAAACAAAATGAAACACGGTTTCTAAATTGAACTCAGGTTACCAAGGCCATTTGACAAAAACTTTACTAATCTATCTATCCCCCTAAATACTTGACTTTTAGTTAACTTGTTAATTACATATATAAAACAAACAAACCCCAAAACAGAGTGAACCATCACTGACCTTTCTTTTCTAGAAAATGCAAATGAAGTTATCAAACCTATGCCACACCAAATGCACAATAGGTCATTCCCTAGGAGCCATAAGCTACTAAAGTGTAATTACTGCCCACTTTTAACTTTCTGGGTAAGCTGGAATTCAGGTGAAGAAGTTAACTCCCACTTGAAAAGTCCTGAGATTAATAATCAATACATAAAAATGAAAATGATGGAGCTGATACTAAATTGACATTTAGTCAGGGAGACCACTGAGGCTCCCTAAAATATGGTACCCTCTTCGCTTCTCATTAGAACAAGATAATATGACCCCACTGCTGCTGAAGACACTGCCAAACTTGTGAACATGATATATGGAAATCAAATAAGAACTGAACTAGAAACAAAATGCTTTGATACCATTGAAATAAAAAAGTATTCATATAGACCTTGTTGGTGGAAGTCCTGTTATAGACACTGAAGCAGATTTGATTTGTGGTTGAAGGAAGAACTTCAGCAATTGTTTCTGTAATTAATCTGGCCAGGATTATCTTATTTAAGGCTCCTTCCCACATTACTGCCTAAACTGAACTCTGAGTTCAGATATTGCTTTCACCTATGTTAATAAGTAGTTTTTGAACAATGTAGATGCTAAGAAAAAAAAACCTGAAAAATAAATACCAATGTGTTTTGAATGTTGGAGATTAGGACTCAAGTTAGGTCAAGCATCATTGCCTTCAATTTTTTTTTTTTTTTTTTTTTTGCTTAGATCACTCTGGGAAATCCAGATCATCTGTCTTCTTAGTTATCAGTTTCTGGCAAAGTCAGGACACTGTCTAGCTTACTCACTTATGACAGCAACAAAACAGGTCTTCATTGACACTAAAGGTTGTAGTGCCACTGCTGACATCATGCCATTTTGCTAACCACATTTGTGAAGGTGGTGAATACAAATTTGTTGGAATTTTCAAAGTATAATTCAGTACATTGTATAATAGGTATGATTTAGTAAAAACTTCTAGATCAACATTCTCCACTATTTCAAAGAATAGCACAATGAAATGTAAGGGATAATTAATAAATGCTGAATGCTATCAACTTTTTATTAAATTTTTAACACTTTACTTCCAAAGCTATAAAAAACACTAAATAGAAATGCAGGCTCAGTATAACATACAAAAATATATTGGATTTAAAAGATAAAAATTTAACTTTCTGTTGAGTCTGGTTTTGATATTATGGAAATGTTTCCTTCATAAGACATATTTCTGTATGTTTTATAATTGATATTAGCTCATGACCATTGGAAAGCTTTATGTGATGGCTTTCCTTGTGAACAATGTCAGCGTAATATGTTTAATGTGGCTGATTATATTTCAGTAAAGTCAACTATTCTGACACCTCAATGAGAGGAATTCTTCAGGAAGGAAAGGGTAAAGGAAGCCCATTTGATATCTCTATTTCTAAATCATAAAATGCCCTTTCAGCATTTGAACACTAAAATCTCACTACCTCTCTCAGAGAGTACATGAGACCCAACGACTATAAAAGGAAGAAAAGAAGTAGAACCTCAAGTGTATTTCAAAGCTTGTTAGCCTTACAATAATGTCAAATGAAGTACACGAAGGCAGGAATAGTAGCTATTTTTGACATAAATGGGTAACCCTCTTTTAAAAGCCCTAGTATAAGGCCATGCCTGCAGAATAGATCCCTTTTGACAGTCTTGAATGCTTCCTGGGCTTAAATATTTTATGCCTCCCTCTTTGTTAATGCTTGCAATCAAATACAAGGATCGAGTAGAGTGTCTGATGGTCTAAGTAGTCAGACATAGATTCACCAGAGCAGAGACAGTACCTGGCTCATAAAACAAACAAAAACAACACACAAAACAAAACAAAACACAAAAATACAAAAACAAAACCAAAAATCTTGTTTTCATTCAGCATTTGTAAACCCAGGGCCTATAGTTTCGGAGACATTCTCACAAGAATGCATCACTTTGGAGCACTGTTTTATTTTATACTCCATAGAAGCTGTCTGATAATTAATGTGGTAAGTATGTGGAGGTTTCTGGAGTACTTGAACTAGTTAGAGTCTCTCTCTAAGGTCACAATGCAAACTTCTTTGCATCATCTATTGAGTTACCAACACACTACTGTATAGAAGGAGATAGACATGCCGCATCTTGGGAATGCTAGAGTAACATTTATCTTTCAGCAGATACCAGAAAAGACAATGTAAGATAACCTAGATCTGTGATCTCAGGATCAATACCATGTATCAAGCAAGCTGGAAGGAGAGAAACAAATGAAAGCTGAGAATTTTCTGTGCATGTAAAACTACTACATTACAACACATAAGCCTTATAATCTACATACTGATCTATACTTAAATCCCTTGACTCTACAGAGTGGTCCAAGATACCTAACAGCAATAGTCTTCAATATACTCCCACAGTAGTTTTAAGGAGCTAACTTTGCACATTTTTTTTTTCTAAAAGATAAGTTTCAAAAGCACCCTTGAGAACATTCAAGTGTATGACAGTAATGGGATAAAACAACAAGAAGACCTTATGTATAAACTATCACAGTGAAGTAGAAAGAGGAGCAAATAGAAGCCTGTCTTAGTCATTCTATTGCTATGCAGAAACACCATAACCAATACAACTCTTATTTTAAAAATCAATCAAACAAACAAACAAACAAAAACAGATGTGATTGGGGGCTGGCTTACAGGTTCATAGGACTAGTCCATGATCAATCATAGCAGGAAGCAGACAGGCATGGCACTGGAGCAGTATCTCAGAGCTTTAACATCCTAATCTTCACACAACATGAAGACAGGGAGAGAAACACTGGGCAAGGCTTGGGCTTTTGAAACCTCAAAGTCCACCCCAGTGGACCATCTCCAACAATGCCACACCTATGCCAACAATACTAGACTTCCTAATTTTTCCAAAACAGTAAAAACTATCTGAGGACTGAAAATTCAAATCTATAAGCCTGTGGGGGATCACCCTCATTCAAACCACCATGAAGGCCTTCTCTCTCTTTCCTTTTGTTATAGTTTTTATATTTTTTGAACTAAAATGTGCTCTTACTCCTTCTCTCTCTTGCCTCTTGGCCCTTATTCCTTCTCTCTCCCCATTCCCTTCCCCACTCTCTTCACATGGTCATGGCCTGCCTCTACTTCTCTATTCTCTCCATCTCTCTGCCTTTCTCTGTCTCTGCTATTCTCTTAACTCCCCTCCCCATGCCCTGAGCTAAAATACACTTATATGTATTATTTTTATAATTTTATACATTAACATTATGTATCTTTAATTTGTTAAATTCATTTATCTGAAATCACTAAAATATATAATTTTGATGTAAAATTTGATATTCCTTCCCTTCTTAGACTTAGAGGTAAGCTATTAACTTTTATCCTTTTCTGAAAATATCTACCTCCACAGAAATTTCAATGTGTTTGTGTATGTTTGTTCTTGCCCAGGGCCCACTGGGGTTGTTACAAAGTTGATGACAAATGGATCATCATATGTTGCATTTCTAACATGTGACATTTCAGTTCTGAAACTAATCTGATCCAAACACTAAATCATACATTACAAATACATACACATATATGTAGATATATACGCAGACATATATGTAGACATATACATAGACATATACATAGATATATATGTAGACATATATGTATACATATACAATGAAAATTTCCATGAGGCTGCAATACCATCCAAATCTTGACAATTGTCTCATACTATAGATACCATACATTCCTCATGACATGATGAACACATATCACAGCAATTACTCCCTAAGGTCTAGCTCTCTGTTTCCTATTTGATCAAGATATGAACAAGCTGTCAGTTCACATTAAAAAGAACAAAGCTCTTTTAGACTCTCGAGCCATCGCATCTTCTTTCACCCTACCCCCTCCTGATATGCTCTGAAGCATGAGCCAAAAATAATCCTCTCCCCCTGAAGTTTCTTCAGCCAGGTATTTTTTCATGGTTCGCGGAGAAGTAATGAAGACACTGCTAATGTTCAGAAAGTAAAAATTACTTATCTTGAACGTAATTGGGAATAGTGTAATTATCACAGCATTTCTAATTCCTATAATCATAGGTTATCTTTTATTTTTTGGCATTCTTTTTGTAGTACATCAAGAGTAGATTTTTGTTAGTTTGTTTATCATTTTTCATGTCTGTTAAAATAGGTACTGTAAGGACACTAAATACTATGTATTCTGAGGTGTTCTGAGGTCAAATGGACAAGTGATTTCTACTCATCCACTTACAAGATCCTGACCATTAAGAATTTGCTTCATCTTATATCCAAATCAGGACTAATTATATCAATCTCCAAATTTGTAAAGCTTGTGAGTATAATAAGTGCTTGAATAGTTGTGGTTCTCTCTAGCATTGTTTTGTTGGTAGAACCTGGTCTGTTGATTGAAGTCAGTCTGACTTAAGTGTATCTTTGGAAAGCAGTATGTCTTACTTTGGAAAGCAGTATGTCTTACTATATGCCCAATTTTTTGAGCTGGTGGGTCTTTAACTTTTGGGGGGGGATTTGATAATCTGGGAAGATCATCTTTGTACTGGGGTGAGTAATTATCTTCCAAAAATTAGTAGCATAGATATGCCACTGTATAGCTATGTGCAATTGAGCCACGGTACAGCTAGGTCAGTGATTCACATCTACTTTACTTTCTAAACCTTTGCTTTGTAACAAATTATCTTCATATTTGTATGGCATGGGGTTATTTCTGTGGTTTTAATATTTTAAGTATGATTTAGAAATTTAAAGCCTATTACGTGTATACATACATATTTATATGAATATATATATGTGTGCTGGATATATGTATTTTTACATATAATGTGTATATATTAAGCATATTAATACTCCTACGAAAAGAATGCATTAATTACCTATGTTTGTTTGTTTGTTTGTTTGTTTCCTCGAGACAATGATTCTCTGTGTAGCCTTGGATGCCCTGGAACTCACTCTGTAGACCAGGCTGGCCTCGAACTCAGAAATCTGCCTACCTCTGCCACCCAAGTGCTGGGATTAAAGGTGTGGGCCACCACTGCCCGGCACTACCTAACTTCTTAAAGTATGTTCTGAGCATATACAAATTTAGAGGAACATTTATACATGTGCATGTTTTCTTTTATCAATAAATCTTCATGAGTTCACAGGAAAATTTATTTCACAAGGAATATTTTGAGTATTAGGCTGAACATCTGCTAGGAAATATATAAAATGGAGCTAGTAATACTGCATACATTCTTATATCAAGTGACCACAGGATTAACAATGGAGCAGTCACTTAAGCCAGGTGACTTCTTAATGTAGAGCTTACCTTCTAGTATATGAAACTAAGCAGGAAATAGAGTATTGTTGGCTTTTTAATATATCAGAAACACATTGGATATAAATGCAGCATATCTTATGGATCCTTTGGTTTGGATATACATTGTACCCTGAAGGCTTATATGTTATATGAAACCTTTATCCTCAAAGCTAGGTTGAGTGGTGTAGCAGAGTGTTCTGATCTAATGATTGATTAATGTAGTAACAGTCAAAATTTAATGACCTTATTGGGATGTGGTGGAAACTAGGAATTAGAGCCTAGATTATGAGAGCAGAGCACTGGGTGATAAACTCTTGAAGGGCATACATTGTCCATGTCCTTCTTATTTCTCTCATATTCTCTCTGTCTCCGTCTCCGTCTCCCCCTCCCTTTGCTCCCCTCCCTCTCTCTCCTGCTCTCTATACTTCTACTCCTTTTGTATTTTCTTTTCTCATTACCTCTTCTTCCTGATGTTTGCCCATCTGGAAAGTATGAAATGAAGAAACATTTTCATCTATTAATTCTTATTTCTTGCATATCATCACAGTAGCAATACTCACTAATACACTGTTTACTTCTCTTATTCAAAACTATTCATGGAGGATTATTAAATAGTCCTTGTCAACTTTCCTGCCATTCTGAAGGATATAACTTTTATGGGTATTTTTTTTGTGTGTGTGAGGTCCCTAAAAATGTAAAATTCATGGACACTTTAATGGTGACAACTAGGGCTGGTAGGGGAGGGAATGGAGTATTCCTGAGTACAGTGTTTTACTCTGAGATAAAAAGTTTCAGTTGTAGACAGAAAAGATGATTAAATAATAATGTGAATATATTTAGTGTCATGAAATTTACATTAAAATTACTTTGATCGCAATTATTGTGTATATTTTATCACAACAAAATTGTATATTTTTCATGAACTTTAAAAGATTTGTAATTGATGTCAGCATATATTTCAATTATTGATTTCAGCTGTTCTCACTGATAGCGGTAAACAACAACATGGGCAACCATGTGCAAACCATTCATCAAGCAGACTAACTCCACCTCTAGCTTTGCACAAATACCTGTGATTAGAAGCCTTGGATCTTTCCTGTGTGCTTGTGATAATCTTGGAAAGCCCCAGGAATATTTCACATAAATTTAATCAACCAAACTTCCATTCCCAGAAAGATTTTCTTACTTTCATTTAAGCTTATGGTTCTATTCTAAAATTAGCAAAGTGGATGTACAGAGATATTGGCTCTGGCCACAAGAGGAAATGTTTTGGGAAGTTAACTGTTAATGTCCCTAAGAAACTAGTAATTGCTTTTGTCTTGAGTTACCAGTGAGAACTGTGGACACAAAAACCATTATAATCACATATTCACATGATTTTGTACTCTGATTTTCAGAATATGCTTATCAAGCACAGTTTGTGTGTATATATGTGTGTGAGAGAGATTGAGAGTGAGAGAGATGGAGAGGAAAAGAGAGAGAGAGAGCCTCAAGTATTATAAAATACAGACTTAATAGATTTCATTTGCATGGTGTATCTTAATCGGAGATATCAATACAAGTCATAGCCTACTGGGCTCCCGGGGTCAAGGGAAGTTGAATCTGTTCATCTTTCTAAGGGGTCATCCTCCCCTTCAGCTTTTTCAGTCCTTCTCCTAATTCAACCATAAGAGTCCTTGACATCAGTCCAATGATTGGATGTAAGAATCTGCATCTGTCTCAGTCAGCTACTGGAAGAGCCTCTCTGAAAATAGTCATGTTAGGCTCCTGTTTGCAAGCACAACATGGCATCAGTACTGGTGTCAGGGATGGATCCAAAATCGGGCCTGTTAGTGGATGGCCTTTCCTTCAGACTCTGCTACATTTTTTTTTCCTTGAAGTTATTTTAGATGAGAACAATTCTGGGTCAAAAAATTTGAACGTAGGTGGGAGGCCCATCTCTACACTGGGGGCCATGTCTATTTATTGGAGGTGTTTTTTTCAGGTTGCATCTCCCCACTGTTGGTAACTTTAGCTCTTTTGCTTTGTGTTGCTTGAATTTTTGGCATATATACTAATTTGAGGTCATCTTTACTCCTCTCTGTAATTATAATACAAGAAATAAAGCAGAATCACCACAAGTGTGCACATGGGAACCAGACTGGGGAGGTTAAAATTGAAGCCTTAGCCTAGTCTCTATAAACTTACACAAGTTACTGAACCTCGTGGTAATTAGACTTCCTTATAAAGAAATGGGTAAAATAACAGCCCTACTTCAAAGGTTATGTGTACAATTCTTAGGCCAATATCAAGTGTATGAGAAAAAGGCAAGTATTATAAGATATCTTTACAAATGTAATTTCTTCTACTCTGAGCTCTTAGTCTTTAAGAGATTTAAGAACTCCTCCAAACAACCAAGTTAACATAATTGCTTTTTAGGTTCCTCTGACTTGATTTACCTGTACATGTTCTCTGAGATGAATGAATCCATATGTATTTCTTATTAGTGGTAATAGTGTCACAATGCTTAGTGAATTGCATATTGAATTCACTGAATATCTTAGTCTAATAATGCAGTATGCCCTAATGGGTAAGGTGGGAATATAGTTGATGCCTACATAGCAATGTATATTAAAACAATTAATTCAATTAGTTCCTCATGACAAAACATCCCCAAGAGTTGCAAACAATAACATAAAAACAAACTTTTCATGTAGAAAGGAGAAATAGGAAACAAAGAAATAATTCTTAATGAATATAAAAAATGTCATCAAAGACCAAAGGGAAAACAGGGATAACAAGAACTACAATTAAATAATATTGAAAAGAACTTATTGAATAAATTCTTACTGAAAATGCAGTGGCTAAACTATAACCCAATTTGATAGATTGGAGCTTAAGTTTCAACAATAGAAATAGCAATAGAAAAAGTCAGATATTCTAGAAAACGGTGTTGAAGACAGACAATAAAAAACACAGTGATGAGACATACTTCATAAGTGAGAAAATACTTGCAAAGTTTTCATCTAAGAAGCTACCAATATTCACAATACACAAAAAAATCAAAAGAAATTCTAATTGAGAAGGGTGAATTCTTAGATATAACACTATTGCACTGAAAGTGTGTTAAGAGAATACTGACAATTGAAAAACATCTAAAACAAATGTAATAAAAAATATAAAATAAGAAAACTCTAGTCACACCAGATAAAAGATAATATATCTAGAAATTATTAAAAATGTATAAGTAATTATAAATATCTAGGAATTTCAGCTTTATTATTATTTTTGGTAGTGAAATCTTTTTTAAAATTTTTCATTAGATATTTTCTTCATTTACATTTCAAATGCTATTCCCTTTCTTAGTTTCCTCTCTGAACGTCCCCTATACTGTCCCCCTGCCCTACTCCCCAACTTACCCACTCCCGCTTTCTGGCACTGGCATTCCCCTGCACTGGGGCATATGATCTTGGCAAGATCAAGGTCCTCTCCTCCCATTGATGGCCTACTAGGCCATCCTCTGCTACATATGCAGCTAGAGACATGAGTTCTGGGGAGTACTAGTTAGTCCATATTGTTGTTCTCCTATAGGGTTGCAGACCCCTTTAGCTCCTTGGATACTTTCTCTAGCTATCAGCATTATTAATTCTACTTATAATAATAAAATATGCAAATGGGTAGTCAAACCAAATTTGTTGAGAAACAGCTGTGTACATTTCAGTTCCTCTCAAATGATTTCATATTAAAGACTTCGGAGAAGCAAGACAACCATATTGCCATATTGAGAGACATGGAGAAGAAAAATAAAGACATTCATTATCTCAGAGTTAGTGGTGCAAATGAAGTGGAGATGCTATTATCAATAATATCTATGTGCTACTGCATCAAACATGATGGAAAATGCAGGATTTCCTAAGGGAATATCTCAAACCTGTAGAAGCAGTAGCTAGGAATGCACAAAACCCCAAGTATAGTCCCAGTATGACACAAAATGATGAAAACAACCAAAAAAAAATAAAAAACCCTCATACAATTTTTTTTTAAAATGGAAACCACTAGAGAGTTAATGAAAAGCAAGACATTAAAATGATAGAAACAAGAGAACCATGATGACCGCTGACTGTTACTAAAGGGAGCATTACAAGTGAATCAGGTAGACACACACCAACTAGTAAATAGCACATTTAGGAAGAAATTGACTGGGCAAATATAAAAATGTCATGATAATTAAAATGTCAGGACATTTGGAACAGCAATTTGTGTGAACAAGTATTTTCATATTACTTCATATTTCATAAACCTTGCAGGAAGCAAAGCAGTAACCTGCCTGCCTCTCGTTCCCCATGGCCTGATTCAAGATGAATATAGATAGAATAAACAACATCCTTTGTATATTTCCCCTCATCAGTCATTTTCTTATCATTTGCTGTCTTTTTTATTAGATATTTTATTTATTGACATTTCAAATGTTATGCCCTTTCCTGGTTTCCCCTCCAAAAAAATCTATCCCAGCTTCTATGAGGGTTCTCACCCAACCACCCACCCACACTCGCCTCCCCACCCTGGCAGTCCCCTACACAAGGGCATCAAGTGTTCCCAGGACTTCCAATTGATGTCTGATGAGGCCATCTTCTGCTACATATGAGGCTGGAGCCATGGGTCCCTCCATGTGTACATCTTGGTTGGTGGTTTAGTTCCTGGGAGCTCTGGGGGTTCTGGTTGGTTGATACTATTGTTCTTCCTACAGGTTGTAAACCCCTTCATCTCCTTCAGTTTTTTTTCTCTAACTCCTCCATTGGGGACCCTGTGCTCCATTCAATGGTTGACTCTGAGCATCTGCCTCTGTATTTGTCAGGCTCTGGCAGAGACTCTCAGGAGACAACTATATCAGGCTCCTGTCAGCAAGCAATTCTTGGCATCCACAATAGTGTCTGGGTTTGGTGACTTTATGTGGGATGGATCCCTAGGTGAGCCAGTCTCTGGATGGCCTTTCATTTGGTCTCTGCTCCAGTCTTTGTCTCCATATTTCCTCTCATGAGTATTTTGTTATTCCTTCTAAAAAGGACTAAAGCATCCATACTTTGATCTTCCTTCTTCTTGAGCTTCATGTGGTCTGTGAATTGTATCTTGGGTATTCTGAGCTTTTGGGCTAATATCCACTTACCAGTAAGTGCATTCATCCTTTTATGACTGGGTTACCTCACTCAGGCTGATATTTTCTAATTCCATCCATTTGCCTAAGAGTTACCTGAATTCATTGTTTTTAATAGCTGAGTAGTCACATTTTCTGTATCCATTGCTCTTTTGAAGGATACCTAGATACTTTTCAGTTTCTGCCATTATAAATAAGGCTGCTATGAACATAGGGAAGCATGTGTCCTTGTTATATGTTGGAGCTTGTTTGGGGTATATGTCCAGAAGTGCTATAGCTGGGTCCTCAGATAGTATTTTGTCCAATTTTCAGTGGAACAACCAGACTGATTTCCAGCTTGCAAATCCACCAACAATGGAGGAGTGTTCCTCTTTCTACACTCTTCACCAGCATCTGATGTCACCTGAGTTTTTTTATCTTAGCCATTCTGACTGGTGTGAGGTGGAATCTCAGGATTGTTTAGATTTGCATTTCTGTTATGACTAAGGAGCTTGAACATTTCTTTAGGTGCTTCTCAGCCTTTTGGTATTCCTCAGATGATAATTCTTTGTTTAGCTCTGTACCCAATTTTTTAATAGACATTTTCCATCTTTAGTGTCCACTCTTTTAGATATTCTACAATGTATGCTAAGTTAGAGTAACCTGTAATCACCCAGCACTGGAACTCATTTCAACCTGGGCTTTGACACTATCCAATCTCACTCTAGCCTTAATCTCATTTTCCATTCTTATTTTACAGGAATTAATATTCTACTTTCCTGTTTTGTAAAAAACTTTGGGAATAAAAATGGACATTATTTTTCTGTGAATGGCTCATTTCATTTAGCATAATACCCTCCAATTCTATTCTACAATTCTACATAGAAGGATGGATTCTTTTTGTACTTGAAAAAAATATTCCTCTAAGGACTATTTATTCTATACTGCCATAATTGGAAATTAGAGACTATATGTTAAGTTTAGATTCTATGAATGAGAATTCCTGGTTGTCTTGTCCAAATTTGATATGTAAGCTTTTTGCATACTTTATCATATTTTATTTTGTCATGTTGGGCTGTTAAATCTTGGAACTAGTCATCTTCTGTAACCAGGGTAGGCTTCAAATGGGGGACTAGGATATCAATCCAGCAACAAAATCTATAAGCCACAACTTGTCCTGTGTGCAAGATGTGTTACTGCAACGCTTGCTTAGATCTTGTCGCAATGGCCAAGCAATGACTGGTCTATCCTGAGACTCATGTCCTACACTGCCTACATGGCCGAGGATCTAGGAGCTAGATTGCTCAGAGACCAAAGATCACTGACAAGAAAGAAAGAAAGAAAGAAAGAAAGAAAGAAAGAAAGAAAGAAAGAAAGAAAGAAAGAAAGAAGAAAAGTCAATGAAATTATTCATAATGAGTATAGGATCAACATCAGCTCAGCCATCACTAGAGGGGCTTCCTCCAGCAACTGATTGGAGCAGATACTTAGTGCCAAACATTAACAACCTAGGGGGATTCCTGTAGACAAAAGAGGAGATTGGACTCTAGAAGCCAGGATAACAGCCAACAGAATCAAATAAAGAGGGCTCCTAGGGGCTCACAGAGTCTGAAGCAGCAGCTAAAGAGCTTGCCTGCATCTGTACCAGCACACATGCCGTGGTTCTCTGACTTGAGTATTTATTAGACTCCTAATAATGGGAGTATGGGTGTTGGTGTCTCTGACTATTTTTCCTCCTGTGGGTCCTTTGTCTTCCTACTGGGTAGCCTAGCCCTGCCTTGATATGAAGGTATGTGCCTAATTTTATTGCATCTTATGCTGTTTTCAGCTAATATCACTTAGATGCCTGCTTTTTTTCTGAAGAGAGATGGAGAAGCAGTGGACCTGAAAGAGAGCAGGAATTGGTAGGGGGGACAGAGAAGAAGGGAGGGAGTGGAAGCTGTTTTTAAAATATATTGTGTAGGAGACAAATTTTAAATAAATAGGTAAATTAATTAATAAGTAATTGAAAAACAAAATAGAAAAACATTTCTCTTGTTCCCTTTAACAAGAAATATATATCAGAGGAACTAGTCAATGGCAGTTTGGATAAAAGAGAAGAGTGATGTCATCAAAAGGCAAATAGACAGAGCTGATTCAAAACAGTGTTGCCAGTAATGGGGGAAGTGGGGAGGGTATCCCTTTTTTTTCTCTTTCTGTCATTTCATTGAAAAAAACCAAAATGGTCAGGAAAATAAAACACTATTTGCATATTACAGCAAATTCAAATTGTTACACAGATTTCCAAATCATAATCAAGGGAGAGGGAGCAAGAGAGCAATATGTTTAAGTGCAAAAGTAGAAGCAGGAGAATAAGAGAGAGAGGAGGGGGGGCAGCCAGCTTCTTTTATAGTAGGTTGGGTCACCCTGACTGTTGCCAGATAACTGTGGGGAAGAGCCTATGTGGCTGTTGCCAGGCAACTGTGGGGGTGGAGGCCAGACAGAATATGGAGAGCTTGGGGTATTGCCTGTGGGGGTGGGGGGAGAGGTCTGTGGGAGGCAGTAGTTGTAACAGGAGCCAGTGGCCCAGGAGACATGGCCAAACAGCTGCCATTCCTTAGGGTCACCCTGGTTCAAGGCTTGTGCTCAACCAGGGGCCAGGCTATCTATGAGCTGCTCATCGCCCCACACTGTTTGAGTGACAAAACTTGCGATGCCATTAGCATCCAACAAATATACACTGTTTAAGGAAAACTTGTCATCAGTCCAGAAGTCTGTGCGTGGTTGCTTCCTAATGGTATGAAAAATAAATAATTTTCACAAAAGGAAAACTTCAGGTAAAAATGCTGAGGATTTATTTGCTCATGTACTTAAGATTGAATTATGTGAAGAATTTTGATGAAAAGAAGGAAAAATATAATGATGCATAAAGTTGCTAAAGCATGAGTTTTATTGTTTGTTTCTTAATTCACTTTACATCAGCCTTGCTGTCCCTACTCCAGGTGTCCTTACACTTCCTCCCTCCACGCCCCTCCCTTCTCTTACGAGAAAGTAGAGGATATCCCTTAGTATCTCCCCAACCTGGAACATTAAGTCTATACAGGGCTAGGTGCTTTTACTCCAACTGAGGCCAGAAAAAGACATCTGAGTTAGGGGACATGATTCTACACACAGGCAACATCTATAGGGATAGCCTACACTCTAGTCGTTTGGGACTGCCATGAAGACTGAGTTGCACATTTTCGACATATGGATGGGGTACCTCCATTCAGCTCACATATGATCTTTGGTCAGTAGTTCAGTCTCTGAGAGTCAATGGAGCCTCATGTTCAAGGCTTCATGAGTGAAACTCATTCTTTTCATATCTGAATAAGAGTAAGATTTTAAAATAAAATCATATTACAGGCATTGTTCATTTGGTTGGAGACTGGGTATTTTTTTTCTTACAAACCCCCTTGGTGTTCCACTTAGAAGGGTAATAAAAAGCAAGGCAAATCAATATTACAGATAATGGTGTTTTCCTAATTTAGCAGCTACCCTGACTTTAGAATGACATGGGACAGTAAATTAAATACATCTATTAGAGGAGAAAGTCTTGCTTTTAAAAAAAAGAAAAGAAAAGAAAAAACTGATCACAATATTTTGGGAGCTTCACAATAGCTATCCATTTAAACTCCCAATCCGGTTGCAAATGAGTACACCTTTTCCTTGTACTAAAATCCACTTCCTTACTGATTGAAGAAGCCAAAGCTATAAACTCTAATCATTTTCCCAGCAATTGTTATTCCATTGAAGTAAGGTGAAAGCTTCCTTAAACCAAGCACTTTCTAGAACTCAATAGCAAACAAAACCTCCTTCTGGTTGACACACCTCACGTTCAGAGGCAATGGGTGTTTTATGCAAATTAGTCAAGAAAACTGGGAAAGCATCTTTGATAACATCTGCCCCCAAATGTTCAGCATACTTGGCATTTGAATCCATGTGGCTAAGTACAAATGTTAATGACTCTGAATTAGACTGGATGAAGTGTTGGGACTGCCAAGTGTGACATCGAGATCCTTATGTGGGAAACAATCCATGTTCTGGACACATTTCTTATTTGGGATGCATGCTGAATTACCGAGACACTTCAAGGAAATATCTGCGTTAGCTAAAATGATGTTTGGATTTTTAATTTGCTTTCTTGCTTCCAGGATCAAACACCTGCTAAGTTTGCTCAAAAGCATGGGTTGGCTTGGATAAACCTTATCCTAATGCAAGAACAGGAGCTACATGACATCTTAAGAGTCTTGTGACACGTAGCACCTTCCCGACAAGCTGGAAACCATAACTTGCATGTGACACAGTTTTCTCTGCCTCTGTGGGGAGTATCCTCACTTGTGCTTTCATCCTGCCTTACCCATGTCCTGCCCTGGCATGTACTACACATAAAACCATTGTTCAATACTCACACACGTGATTGTCAGTTTTGTTTAATATCCTTCAAAGCTACTTAGAGACCCTGGGATAATGCTAATCACCCTTAACGTATTAGACTAGAAGGTGTTACAAAATTTACCCTACTTACCTCTTCATTCTAAATATGTACCTTGCTCAGTGTGCTTGATAAGATCTTCACTGGTCTCTTTGATTTTCCCAACATCCCACTGCCCTGGTACCTTCAGAACATACCTCTGAGAAAGAATAACAAAGCCTGGATCAGATCCCGGCCTTCTGTGATATCCATTGCTGACACAGGCCTCGGGAGCAGCTTTAATAAGTGGAAGACTGAATGAAAGGCAGACAGCTTGGTGAATGACCTAAGCTGATTCTGGGTGACAGGTTGAGTAGTGAGCACGAAGACTTCTAAGTACTGAGTCTATTTGCAGTAGGGTACAGATAAAAATGTCACTTGACTTGTGAACACAGATGACATTTGATTCTAGCAAAATGCCCTCCCAAAATGTAGTTGAAAGAAGGGAAAACAAAAATCATTTTTATTCTGCCTTACAAATATGAATAGGCTCATTTTCTGTATTAATAAATGCAATAACAAATAAAAATTACCATGTGAAATTTTAAAAAAGGAGCTCAGAAGCACAAGAGGCTAAAAGAAAGAAGAGTTTAGGAGAGATTTTAGACCATCATGGGGGTATGCAAGAGCAGGAGCTGGAGTTTACCTCAACTGTACATGTGGAGTCATATATACTATTAAAAGAAGACCATTGTACTAAACCAAAAAGGTTTGAATTATAAGTCATACAGATCATTCACATGCTCAGTATAGCCTCCCAGGCTCAAGTAGATTAAGCCATGTAAAATCAACCTTTTACTTCACCTTCTTTTGGCTGCTTTGAACATAGGAGGACTTCCAGAGAACATTTAGGATTTAATAGATTTAATAGCATCTGTCAACAATTTTCAGAAGGCATCATGAATTCTCCCCAAATTACAAATTAAAAAAACACATCTATAGGAAATCGATCACACCTGACACATGAAGTGTTTCCTATTTGGATGTTGCAGTGATGTCCCTTCCATTTTCATACATAAATACTCACTCCGGCAATCATTTGCACAGTCATGAGTTTCCAAGTCCATGAGTTCTATGCATTCCCTGAGGAATCCTGAAATATTACCTGAGGAAACCTGATGTTGTTGGGGACCACAGCAGTACATTTCACTGTCCTTTCTGGACAAGAATAAGTAACGACTTGTCTTGGAGGTATCATTAAATCACTAATAGCAGAGACAGTATGGTCTTAGTCTATCATCAGACAATAAGAAGCATCATGTCAACAATGAAAGTAAAGCTGTAAATAAAATCTGAATACTGTACTGTTTTTATGTAGCAGGAAGAACAGGGCACTCATTTTGAAAAGCGATTCTAGGGTCTGGAGAGATAGCTCAGTGGTTAAGAGCACCATCTGTTCTTCAATAGGATTCTGGTTTAGATCTCAGTACCTACATGATGGCCCAGAACAGTCATCCCTCCAATTTGGGGTTTCCAGTGAACTCATCTTTCCTTCATGGGCACCAAGCACATGGGTGGCATGCACATTCAAACACAGACAAGCACTCATATAAGTAACATAAAAAATAAAACTAAAATATGTTCCTTTTTAAAACATTTTGTCTTAGCTTTGCTTTTACATTCAGGAGAAATTTCATGAGGATTGTTAAAGTAATTTCAGATAAGCTAATTCAGCCATTTCTATATTTCTTGTTCAGCAGTCATTCTGAGCACTTTGACAGGCCATTAATAATTTCATCTTTTTTTATGTTTTGAGCCTCCCAGAGTCTAAAATAAATCCTTTTCTTTCCCCAGTATTAAACCCTTGAAAACTTAAGAACTGTTAATAGCAATCTACCATCACTTCCTCTCTGTATGAAACTCCTTTGTCCATCAGTCAGCGTCACCTATAAAACAACGTGACTAAGAAAAAATTATTGAGAAATCTAAAATTATTTATTTTCATATATTTTTGTTTAGGTTTATACAAAATAATTATTTCATATTTTGTTCCAAACATAAAAATTAATTCTCCAAAGTGTCTTTTGCAGGGATTTTAACTCCTTAGATTTATATAAGGTCTGGTATTTTCAAGCAAGATAAAAACAGCTAATTGTCAACTCATCTATTGCCTTATCTGTGGCTTGAGACACCACATTCCATCCTCAGTGAGTTTCTGATTTTATAACATTGACATGAAAAGCTAATTGATGTTTGTAACATCACTATTCTAGGAAACTGGTCAACATGTAAAAGCTCTTCACTGAAATAACAAGGCTGAGGTTGCTAAGGTTTCTAAGGTTCTTCGTGTTCTAATTTTCATTTATTATGTATATAGCAAGCTTCCAAAAGAGGGAAGCAGTCAATGGTTCTACCCATCTATGGCACCTATGATGCACAACAATGGTCATAAGAGCATAATATTGGTAAAGGTGCAGTAGGCACACCCACCAATACCTGTTGGTAACCAATAACTCTGTAATTGGATTGAAGTCTTGGTCAACAAGAAGGAAATCAAAGCTAGCACCATAAACCTAGCCAAATACTCAGGGTAGTGAACTTGTGAAGCTTGGAGGATTACTGTACTGGCTGGTTTTGTGTATCAACTTGACACAGGCTGGAGTTATCACAGAGCAAGGAACTTTAGCTGGGGAAGTGCCTCCATGAGATACATCTGTGGGGCATTTCCTCAATTAGTGATCACGATGGGAGGGCCCCTTGTGGGTGGTGCCATCCTTGGGCTGGTAGTCTTGGGTTCTATAAGAAAGCAAGCTGAGAAAGCCAGTGGAAGCAAGCCAATAAGGAACATCCCTCCATGGCCTCTGCAACAGCTCCTGCTTCCTGACCTGCTTGAGTTCCAGTCCTGACTTCCCAGGTGATGCAATGTGGAAGTGTAAGCTGAATAAACCCTTTCCTCCCCAACTGCTTCTTGGTCATGATATTTTATCCAGAAATAGAAACCCTGACTAAGACAAATTGGTACCAGGAGTGGGGTATTAATGTGACAACCTGACCATGCTTTGGGGAGGACTGTGGAAGGACTTTGAAACTTTGGGTTAGAAGATCTATTCAGTGTTAAGAACTCTGTGAGATGTTGTGTAGGAGCTTGGAAGATAATGTTGAGAACAGTGCAGAAGATGGAGGCCTGGCTTGTGAAATTTCAGAGGGAGGATTAAAGACTCTTTTCAGGGCCATTGCTATTTAGATTGTGAAGATTCTGTGGTTCTGGTTAGCTGGGGCTGAAGAATCAGCTGAGATTAACAAGATACCAGAACTACTAAAGCAAAATCTTTGCATTACTGGGACTATTGATGCTAGTTAGCTGGAGCTAAGAAATTAGTGGTGATTAAGAAGACACCAGCATCACTGAGGTGAAATCTTCTGGGAATTGTTTCCTGAGAGCACAAAGGCTGTGTTACAGAGGTATCCAAGGTTGTACCTTGTGCTGTGGCTGGACTTGGTAATATGTAAGAGTTACCCAGGTGGTACTGGTTTTAAAGGCATGAAGAGGTCATGCAGAGCAGCTGAGGCTCTGCACTGAGAGGCCATGGAAGGCCATTGGTGAAGGTACAGCCTCAATTGCAATTGATGGCCCAGGACTGAAGGGGTCATGCAAAGGAGTTGATGCTTGGCACAATGAAGAAAGCCTATGAGAGACTATTGTTGAAGCCAAGTTACATTGGAAGACAGCAGCATTTTGGAGATGCTAGGACCATGAGATGACCACCAAAAACAGCAGCAACAGTGGAGTACAGGTGGCTGGAGCCTAGAAGACATTGTGTGTGCTACAAGGGGCATGGCTGGAGAAGTGACCCAAGCCCTTGGAGGAGCCCAGAAGATTGTGAGTTGGATCCCAGACATTGGACAGTTGGAGATTGATTTTTGATTTTTATTGTGAGTGTGCCCTGATATTTTTCCCTCTTGAAGTTTTTTAGTGAAGCCCACAGTTAGAGACTTTTAATTGTAAAGAGAATTTGGATTTTAAAAGAGACTGAATATTTTAAAGTGATAGAACTTTTAATATGTAAAGACTGTGGGACTTTTAAAGTTATTTAGATTTGGGGGATGAATAAGAAACTAAGGGTTGAGGCTTAATAGTGATGTGTTTGTATGTCAAGTTGACAAAGGGTCAATTGTACTGGCTGGTTTTATGTGTCAACTTGACACAGGCTGGACTTATCACCAAGAAAGGAGCTTTAGGGGCCGGGCATGGTGGTGCATGCCTTTAATCCCAGCACTCAGGAGGCAGAGACAGAGGCAGGTGGATTTCTGAGTTCGAGGCCAGCCTGGTCTACAAAGTGAGTTCCAGGACAGCTAGAAACCCTGTCTCAAAAAACCAAAATAAATAAATAAATAAATAGATAGATAAATAAATAAATAAATAAAATAAAAAAAAGAAAAGAAACGAAAAAGAAAAGGAAAAAAGAAAAGAAAGGAGCTTTAGCTGGGGAAATGCCTCCATGAGATCCAGCTGTGGGGCATTTTCTCAATTAGTGATCAAGAGGGGAGGGCCCCTTGTGGGTGGGACCATCTCTGGGCTGGTAGTCTTGGGTAGTCTTGGGTTCTATAAGAAAGCAAGCTGAGCAAGCCAGTGGAAACAAGCCAGTAAGGAACATCCCTCTATGGCCTCTGCATCAGCTCCGGCTTCCTGACTGCTTGAGTTCCAGTCCTGACTTCCCTGGTGATGCAATGTGGAAGTGTAAGCTGAATAAACCCTTTCCTCCCCAACTGCTTCTTAGTCATGATATTTTGTCCAGGAATAGAAACCCTGACTAAGACAATTACTTAAAATTGTCCTTTTACTAAACCAGCATAATCACTTACTCCATTCTAAATATTCGTCCTTCTACTCACAGATGCGCACAGTTAACATCCTTCTTCACGGAAACACCTCTTTGAAAAACATGGAGACCACAACAAAAAACTACAACTAATCAAAATACAATTATGGATCTAAATTCCAATGGATATATCTAGAATACAACTCTCACTCACAAATCTCAGGGATCATTGAGCAGTAGGGAGTAGAAACATTCTAACAGCCAGATTAAACTTAGACAAGCAGTTTGCTGGAAGACTGTATATCAAAAGGATGTCAGAATGCACACACATAACATCTCACCAACATGACTGTTGCTGACATGACTGCAGGAAATTTCAAGAGACCTCAATCTTGCAAAAAGGACTATAGGGACTTAAGGGATGCCATGATCTAGAAACACAAGTCTACTCCAAGGAGAAGCAAAGCTCTTGGTTATGTAATGCCAAATGGTTAGCCCTGAAAACACAATACAAGTAACATAATATAGACTGAGCAAGTTGTACATATATATTTAGGAACACACACACATATAACAATAATTAATAAAAAAGAGACCATCAGGAAAGAGAGGCAAAGAGAGCTGTGGAACTATTTAGAAGACTGAATGGTTGGTTGAGAACATCCACCTCTGTATTTGCCAGGCACTGGCAGAGTCTCTCAGAAGACAGCTGTATCACGTTCCTGTCAGTAAGCACTTGTTTGCATCCACAATAGTGTCTGGTTTTGGTGACTGTGCATGAGATGGATCCCCATGTGGGGCAGTCTCTGGATGGCATTTCTTTCAGTCTCTGCTCCACACTTTGTGTCTGTATTTCCTCCCATGGGTATTTGTTCCCACTTCTAGGAAGGACCGAAGTATCCACACTTTTGAAGCCCCATAGGAGGACAACAGTATGAATCAACTAGTACCCCCAGAGCTCCCAGGGTCTAAACCACCAACCAAAGAGTACACCTGGAGGATTTCATGGCTTCAGCCGCATATGTAGCAGAGGATAGCCTTGTCTGTCAATGGGAGGAGAGACCCTTGGTCCTGTGAGGGCTTGATGCCCCAGTATAGGGGAATGCCAGGACCAGGAAGAGGGAGTGAGTGGGTTGATGAGCAGGGGGAAAGGCGAGGGGATAGTGGCTTTTGAGAGGGAAACCAGGAAAGGGGATAACAGTTGACATATAAAGAAAATATCTAATAAAATTAAAAAAAGCTCAAAAGAATGAAGACTGAAGGGAAAAGTGATGTAATTATAATATCAAAGGATTAATAATTTTAAATAATGAAAATTTGTATCTAGTGCTAATGATATAAAATTCTTATATTAATTAAGCTAATGTCCACAGATGCATGATCACCATTTAATCTGACAAGAAAGAATGTGATGGCTTTATTTTGTCCTAATCGAACTCTATATTAAATACTGCTAGGTTAATAGAAGTTATTATATCTATAGTTTGGACTTTGTAGAAATTGTACTTTATATTAAATTCTCAACCATGAATTCAATTAAGCTCAACAGCTAGCTAGTGTTCATTCATTTGATTACCTGGATATGTTTGGAATAGTATATATGAAGTTTTTTAAAGTTTAAAAGATATTACTTTAAAAATATTAATAAATTAGTGAAGATGTGGATGTACTGTGTCCTCCACAAACCTGTTTATGGCTCTGTAAAACATACAATACCTGAAAGTAGCTAGATAATGACTTATAGGGTTGGTTTGTTGTTGTTGTTGCTGTTGGTGTTGGTGTTTTGTTTTTTTCATGTTCATGGAGAATGGCATAGGTAAAATTTCTACATCTAAGTACAAGAAGCCATGTACTCAAGTGCTTCCTGTGACTTTAACACACTACAAACAAGAGATAGTATAATTATACATACCGAAGTGTTACAGTGTATTCACACAAAGGCAGAATACATAGGACATAAAATAACTACAGAAAGCACTGTCATTATCATTATACTTTTGAATCAAGAATGCTAACACTTTTTTGCTTTATGACATAAAATTTGAAAAGCCACATAGTTGCTTAGATATATACCACAGAGATAAATTAATGAAATAATTATTATTAAATGTTAGTGCTTGTCAGTAGATGGGTATTTTAGTATTTTTGGTATCATTATACTTAATTTCATACCTTCAGGTGTACTTAATTAAGCTGATTAATCTCATTACATTTTATATGAACCATTACTCATCGATCCAACCACAGTCCCACATAATAACCCTCTCAGAATACAGCTTGGAATAAAGGTACAAACAAAAGAGTTTGTGTTAGATGAAACTGATATTAAGGTGGTAAGAATCCCCTTAGACCACTGGAAATCTAGCCCTGAGGTGGTGATAGAGAACTCACAGTTCCTCTGGCTAAAGAGTCACACATGTTACCAAAGCCATTGTAGCATCAAAAATGTCTGGAGCAGGTATCATGGACATGTACAAAGCAGACTAGTTATTCAAACTCTCCATTTCTCCTCCTTTTCTTCTCTTATACTTTCCTGTAATCCCTCCACCCTCCAACCTTGAGCACATCTCAGTGCCTCCTTGTCTCCTGTCTTCTGCCTGGAAAGGGAGCATATGTATTGAGCAAAATTCACAGATGCATCTCAAAGTTCTTCCAGTGTTAATAGGGTGTTTGTAAATATTAGAGGGCTTTTTTGTCTTTTTTTTTCCTTTTTTTTTTTGAGGGGGAACCTCTAGTCAGTCAATTGTTTTTGAAATATTTCTAAAATCATTAAAACATGTCTATGGATAATTTTCAAAAGGTCAGTAGATTAAGATTACAAGACTTCTGACCCAGTTATATTGCTTCTGGGCTTACACTGAAAACATTATCCACTACTCTACAAAGACATAATATCCAGGGACTAGAAATAACCCAGATGTCTCTCAACTAAAGAATGGATTTTAAAAATATGGTTCATTTGCACAATGTAATACTATCCAGCTATTATAAACAAGGAAATAGTGATTTTTTTTTTTTAGGCAAATGGATGGAACTAGAAAATATCTTCAGTGAGGTAACTCTGACCCAAACGTAGATGCATGTTATATACTCACTGATAAGAGGCTATTACCTATAAAATGTAGAATAACCATGATACACTGCACAGACCCAAAGAAGTTAAAGAAGAATGGCCCAAGAAAGGATGCTTGAATCATATTTAGAAGGGGGGGGGTGCACAAAATAGTCATAGGGGGCAGAGGGACAAAGGGGACTGGAAGGGAGAGGGTAGGAGTAGAGGTAGGGGACAGGATCAGGTGTGGGGAGAGATAGCAGAGAGGCACAGAGGGCCTAGAGAATGAATGGAATTCTGCAGCTGTCCAGGGTAGAGAGTTGGGGAAAATCTCTAGGAGGTTTCAGAGACATGGGATGGAAGACATTCCCAGGAGTCAATTCTAGTCATCTTAGCCTAGATGCCTAACAGGGAGCACATGGAACTTGAAGAAGCCACATTCTATAGTCAGGCAGGACCATCAGTGAACAAATATGAACACTAATCCACCCCAAAAACTTTCTACCCCAAATCTGTCCTGTCTGAAAGAAACTCAGATACAAAGATGGAGCAGAGACTGAAGGAATAGCCAACCAACTGGTCCAACTTGAGACCCATCCCATGGGCAAGCACCAATCCCTGACATTATTAATGATACTTTGTTATGCTTGCAAATTGGATCCTAACAAAACTGTGTTCTGAGAGGTTCTACCCAGCAAATGACTGAAACAGATGAAGATGCCCACAGACAAATATTCGATGGAGGTCAGTGACTATTATGGAAAGCTGAGGGAAGGATTTAAAGCCCTGAAGGGGATAGGAACTTTATAGGAAGACCAGCTGAGTCAACTAAGCTGGACCCCTGAGAGCTCTCAGAGATGGAGCCCCCAACCGAAGAGCATACACACCTGGACCATGGCTCCCCTGCATATAAGTATCAGATGTGCAGCTCAGTCTCCATGTGGGTCTCTCAACAACTGGAGTAGGGGCTGTCCCTAAAGCTGTTACCTGAGTGTGGAATCAGTTCTCCAACGGAGCTGCTTTGTTTGGCCTCAGAGGGAGAGGATGTGTTTAATTTGGCAGAGACTTGATGTGTCAGGGTTGGGGAATACCAAGGGGGACTTGCTCTCTCTGAGAAAAAGAGGAGGGGAAATGGGGGAAGGATTCTTTCAGGGGAGAATAGGAGGGGCACAGAGATTGGGATGTAAATAAATAAATAAATATTATAAGACTTCTCAAGTATTATTAGACCCTGTAAATGACAATTTCATGGATCCATCTTTTTCAAGAAAGCTTTTAAATACAGTGCCATTTCATTATAGGAAAGGATATCCCTGCTAATGATGTCAGTCCTTTCCTTACCTGTGTCAAATATAGAGACAGAAACCAGGAAAAGGAGAAGTAGCCTTTTGTATTTGTCCCTGTGATTGTGTATTTTTGTGTCCTAAATAATCTGGCTTATCTTTAGATAAATCTTCGTTTGGTGAAGTCTGTAACCGATCCTCCTGAGATCAAGCAAACTAATGATCCTATTCAGCAGTCTGCTTAGGTATAAAAATCCAGAAGCCTTCTATCCAGCCCCCCATAGCATCATTGTACTCAGGATTTTCTCCCTATCTGCTCTGAATCTCAGCCATACTTTTGCTAACCACCCTCCCTGTGTTTCACGCTCTTTCACAGTTTGTAGAACTGCACAGCAGGGTATTTGACTGATTCAGTGTGGTAGCATTCAGTGTTCTGCAAAGTGTCATTCTCACCATACATCCCTCATCTGCCATTGTTGTTGCAGCCTATAGAAATCAGGGTTATAGAGGGTCCTATAAAATCAAAAAGTATATCTACCATATTATCCAGCTATACCATACTTAGGTATGGATTCCTTACTCTAGAGATACATGCTCATCTATGTATTTACGTGGATTACATCGTCATACTGCTTATTTACAATAGCCAGGAATTGGTTGAAGAAACAATGAAAAGTGATGTCGGGACTTCTATCACTCAGGAATAGCAGCAGACTAAATCCTGCTGGATCCTGAAACTTATCCCCTATGCTCTCTTCCAATGTTCATCATAACTGACCTTTTGATGTTTGGTTCTGTGAGTTGCTCTGTGTGTATGCTTGTAGGGGTAGTGCCTTGTTAAGTTGCTTATACTGGTCTTGAGCTGGGGACTATACTGGTTTATCTTTCAGATTTTCCTCAGAAGAATGGATCTCCTGCGTGATAATATAGAAAGCAAGCTCAGGATTTGCTCCCAGACCCCCCCCCCAAAAAAGGTTTATTTTATGTGCATTTCTGCACTGGATCTTGTCTTATTTATGTTCACAAGCTCAGAATCAAGCTCACATGGACCATAATCTCCATGAAGATAGATGGTGATCCTCCTACCTCCCATCTGTGACTGTACAACGAACACAAACTGTCAGAAAATAGAAATATTCTAGATGAATACATGGAAAGCTGAAAATCAAAGCCAGGGACTGATAAAATGGTAAGAAATCCATCTTACATATCCCGATGAATTTAATATTCAAAAATATTTAAATTTAAAGATGTTTAAAGTACACAGTAAAAAGAACAGAGATATCAGCCAGGGACCAGAAAGATGACTCAGTGGTTAGGAATGGCCCTGCTCATTCAGGGACCCTAAGCTCAGTAACCAGCACTCACCATTTTAATCATTATAGCTGTAATGCTACGACCAGGAAATCACTTGCCTATTTATGCCTTTGAAGTTACCTATATTTATGTGACTTTTCCCCACATATAATAGTGAAAAATAATAAAAGACATTAAAATATTACTACCAGATGACCTTTACTTCCTCTTAATTCAACTTATTTAATTGACTAAATTTTTCATTAAAGAATTTTAAGGAAAAAGCTACAAATGTGAGACTTGATTCAATAAGATTACTCATAATCTGATAAACAAGATAGGAAATCTAAACTTCCATATCTGCTAGAGACTGTTACTATTGTTTTATAGGTTTAAGAAATTTAATAGGATGGTTTGCAATTGAATGTCCAACATTACTCTAATCTTGGATGGTGGCTTTCTGTGTGCTTTACAGTGAATCTTAGATACAAGACAATGCCTCAGATGCATGGTGTAGCCAAGCCCCAATCCTGTATGGAAGATCTACTTGGGGATCAAAAGGATTAAGCTAGTGTAAATGTATGTTAACCTATCTGCAAAGTAAGACACCATGGGACCAAGCAGTCTCTTCTTACAGTCAGGTCAAAAACCACAAATGCTCAAAAAATGTGAAATAAGTATTCAAACTTCAATTCATCCAGGCTAAGGGATTTAACCTTAGCTGTATCTTCTCTACTAAAGTGCATTACACTTCAAATAGGGTTCTTCCCATGACACAACCCCTCGAAAGATCAGAGACAGCAGGGGGAAAATGCAATCTTACGACAGGCACTGAATATCATGCCAATGTACAGCATCTGTCACAGACTAATTTGATGTGTAAACCCTTGAATCACATTGCTATCAGAGTCATCTGAGTGACTCATCTTAATCACTCTGCAGTCCTCTCTGATAACACAGACGTCTTAGTCTTCACTGCATGCATTCTGTCGTTTGAAGAGTATTATTTGGCTAGAAAGGGGTGCTCTATGCTTCTTGAAGTTTCTCCAAGCAGTAAGGGTTCCAAGACTAAATTGTTCCTTGGTTGGAAAGGCAACACTCTGTTCGTTTGGAGACAAAGTAAAAGTACTTCTCCAGGGATTCATAGTCTGATTATGTCAAGTCTGTGGACACATCATAAGGATCCCCTTGAAAGTTTTACATCACAGAATCTTTGTTTTCATGAATGAGTTCAAGGGATGTTTGCATCTTTAAAGAGAAGAAAATTGAGGAGACTATGAAAAATGGGCATATTAGGGTTTTTAGAGGTTAAAGCATACAGCTAACTTCATGATACCTTATTGTGTTTTAATTATTTATTATACTTCACTAGAAAATATATATGCATGTTTAGAACATGGGATGAGTACAAATAAATAAAACTGAGCAAAATTTATTTTAGAACAGATTATGCTTTTCCTATTATAATCCCCTCTCCAGCAATTCCCAGTAAATTTAACAGATAATTACGTAATCTGTAAGGAAATTTTATAATCCTTGTTAACGTTGGGTGGTAATAAAATATACTAGAAACAAGTCACCTATTTTCAGGTTTCCTTAAAGCATTTTAAAATATCCTTTGTTATTTTAGGATACAAGGAAATCAATGGCTATAGCTAAGGTGCTTTTAACGGACAAGCCTTGTGTAAGAACAAATACAATGGCATATGTATTACCTGGTATTACACTTTATTTTCTCTGTCAAAAAGACTCTTTACCTGAAATTACAGCTGTTTTCCCACTGCTTACTTTTTATATTTATATTTCAAACACAGCATTGACACACTGTGGCTCATAGGTCACTGACAATTTAATATAAATTAGTCCTTCCAGAACTTTCTGCAAATAATAATAAGATTGACAGCGAAATTATAAATGTGAGAAAACTCACCTAACAAAGAGGAAAAGGCTTTCCAAGTAATAATGATACAGATGAAGGGAAACATTTTTCTAAATTTTTAAGTTTGGTGTCATCCTTCTTTTTCAAACAAATTTCTGCTTAACTTCCCACTTCTAGTCTTTTGCATCCTAGGTACATGGGACCTGCTGCCTTTACAGAGTCTGAGATGAGAGAATGCTGACAAATATCCCGTGTCTGACTACAGGGACTTATGAGCCCACAGAACGCATTGTCAGTGGCTCCTTCCAGAGAGAACCTGCTCTGCAGCCACACTATTCACAGATCCTGCCTGCAGAGGCGAGGGCAGAGAGTTATTTTTCTGCCATGTGTATGGCTTGTCTGGGTTGGTATTCTGAATCCATTTATTTCTTTCAAATTTTCAATTTAATGCATTTTAGCCTCATGTTCTAAAGTATAACCCTTGTACTTGAACATATGAAGTTTTTAATCTTGATTTTCTACAAAGATATGCTATAGGTAGGTCCACGGGGTGGTGACAAGATTGGGACTGTGTACAATGGTAGAGCCACTTTGAAAATCACTGTTATTCATGCTTGAATGATTAAAAGTAGAATGTAGGACCCAGTGCTGCTACTTCTCAGTATATTATCAAAAAACTTGAAAACAGTTCCTAAAAGCAATCTGTACCCTCATATTCATGGAAGAATTATTCATAAAAGTTACAAGGCCAAAACCTCAAGTCTCCAGTGACATATGAAGAGAAGAGCCCAATGTAGTATGCTGAACAATAAAATACTATTATCCAAGAAAAGAAAAGGCATTCTGAAACATTCTATAACAGGAAGGAACTTTGAGGAAATTAGAGAAATGAAACTAGGCAGTAACAGAAAATGTAAAATAACTGATTATATATATAAATCATATATAGCTATTAAAATTACAGGAAAAAAAAGATTGGTGATTGGTTTAGGGATTGGATAAAAGTCGATGGACAGCTTAATGGATGTGCTTCAATTTTACAAGAGTTATGAAAGCGCATGATATTATGGTGTCACAGGCATTAACCACAAAGAAAAAAATATTGATTATATGTATAAAACATACTTACAGCTGTTTGAATCACAGAACAGGAACAATTGGTGATTTTTTTTCAGGGCCTGTGTATAGAGCTATGGGCAGCTTAATGGGTATGGTGCTTCAGTTTCCCCAGAGTCATGAAAATGGGTGATATGATTGTGTCACACATTCAATACTGAACTTTTAAAATAGCCAGGATAAGAGCTAGAGATATGACTCAGTAGACAAAGCATGTCCTCACATGAAGAGTAGAGTCTAGATTATCAGTATCTGCATACAAATTGGAAGAGTGTTTTAGTCCACCTATAATTCTTGTCTCTGTCTCATGGATCCTGGGAAAAACTGACTTGCTAGCCTATTGAAATAAAAAACTTTGGCATCATTTCTAGATACTTCTTCAGTAAATGGAGTAGGGAGACATTGAAGAAGACATCTGACATCAACCTCGGATCTCTATCACATGCATACATGTATGTACTCATACATATTCACATGTGTACACACATACCTGTGCGTACAGACACACACACACACACACACACACACACACACACACACACATCCATCAATCATACAAAACAAAATTAGCTAAGGTGATATATTTTATAATATATATTTAAATTATATTTATATAATATAAAATATACTTATATTTATATAATTATTATATAACATATTGTCTTATGTATACTATATATATAGTATAAAAACTCAATTGAAGAAAAAAATGGGTGCAGATTATAAAACAAAACATGACAGCTTAGAAAGACATGTTACCACCAGAGAGTCGAGGGACCAGGAAAAGAGTCCCTATTGCAGCTTCAGGCTTTGTTCCTTATCCTTTACATTTTTCAGTTGATCTTGCACAGGCAGAGAGCAAGGCCTGAGCATCTGGAGAGGGCCAGAAATATGTGGCTTCTGGGGATCTTAAAATAATAGTTTTCCAATGTCATTGTCTACCTTAGGTATAATAAAAATAATAAAATGCTTACACTTTTATTTGATATATTAATAAAATTACACAATAAAATCTCCTTAGCCTACTAGATCAAAAGTCTGTATTTAGTACATAGATACACACTCAGACATTATGCAGAGAATGAATAATAACCTTTTTACACTCAGCCCTAAACTGGACGTCCCTCTTCTAAGGGTTTGGGAAACCTGTGATTGAAGAGATGGAGGGAATGTAAGATCCAGAGGAAGTGGAAAGGCAAAGAAAACAAGGCCCTCTAAAGAAACATGATCAAGGTTCACTTGAATTCATAGAGACAGAGGAATAGCTCTGGTCCAGCCTCTTTGAATATGTATTGTTGCTTCCAGTTTACTGTTCTTATGGGATTTCCAAGTGTGAATTAGTAAGTCTCTGCTTTTTATTTTTTATTTTATTATTATTATTATTATTATTATTATTATTATTATTATTATTATTTTCGTTTTTCGAGACAGGGTTTCTCTGTGTTGCCCTGGCTGTCCTGGAACTCACTCTGTAGACCAGGTTGGCCCGGAACTCAGAAATTCGCCTGCCCCTACCTCCCAAGTGCTGGGATTAAAGGCCTGGGCCACCATGCCTGGCAAGTCTCTGTTTTTATACCTTTTTTGGGGTTCTTTTCTTTTTTCTGTTTGTTTTTCCCCTAATTCTTATGTGTTAATTTTTGTTTTATCGTATTATATTTTACTTTATTATTATTCATCAAAACCTGTTTTTTGTTTGTTTGTTTGTTTGTTTGTTTTGTTTTTTGATTTTTTTTTTGTGAGAGAGAGTAGAAAAGGATGGAAGGAGAGAGAGGTGGGGGGAAATTTGAAGGAGTAGAGATAGGGAAAACTACTATCAGAATATACAATTTAAGAAGAAAAAAATTCTGTTTTCAATAAAACAGGGAGAAACAGACATTCTTTCTTTGAGGAAGAATCCAAACTGTCATCAAGTTTTAAATTTATCGACCTTAATTGACAGTAACAGTGTAACCATCTCCAAACCAACCAAGACAACATGTTTTTTAAGTGTGTTATTTGTACAGAAACCTTATGTTGAGATAGGTATGACAGTACATCTCATCGTCTTAGCACTCAAGAGGCTAAAGTTAGAGGTGAGTTCCAATCTCTCTCTCCCCTTCTCTCAGACAAATACACACATGCACAAAGCCATACACACAGCCTGATTCATGAGAGAATGCTTAGGATATATATGTGTTTACATTATGATATGTACATTTCTGTCTTAACTACATAATATCTGAGCTAATAAATATGGGATACATAAATTTTTCTTGCCAGTTACTAGATACTGAGATAAAACTCTTAAAATGGACAAATTTTAAAAGGAAAAGAAAGAAAACCTAATGAACAGAAAGCAGGCTAAATAAACTAAAGATTAACGATGCTTTGCCACATGTTTACTTTAAGTGTTTTGACTGACAGCTCCTAATCCAGAAACACATTCTTTCCAAGCACATAAAGGGAGCAAAGGGAAAATGGAGTATATTTGTGAAAGCATGGCAGATACATAAAGTCCCTCAACAGTAAATTGACATGAAGTGCTGAATTATAAGAGAAATGTGTTTTCAAATGGAATATTCCTACTACTTAATTACCTCCATCTCCATGGCAACCGATAACAACTAATGCTGACTTTTCATAAACAAGACACTGGTTTTACGATGTTGTTTGGCCAGGAAAAAGAGATTCAAAATTTGTATTATAAAATAAAATAGAAACAGACATAGTATATTACAAGGGTTTTTGAGAGGGAGTAGCAGGGTATAAGTTATATGAATCTGAAAAAAAAAAATGAAAAGAGATTCCAACTCAGGTCAGGGAAGGGAGATAAATGCAGAAGCAGAAAGACGAACAAGGACCAAAAATACCAAAGTTGCTGGATAAACCTCAAGAGATCATATTATCTTATATTTACTTAAAATTATATACATATAAATATATACATATATGCACATATACAGACACATACATACACACATATATATGTATATATATATATAAAACCTTCCTTTTATATATAAAACATTCATGTTATACACACACACACACACACACACACACACACACACATATATATATATATATATATATATATATATATATATATATATATATATATATGACAGTTATGCCACTTGGGCTGAGACCACTTTTGGCAAGAACAACAGACTGACAAAAATCCCAGTACAAAGCACAAGAATCCTCCTTTCAAACAGTTGGATAAGTAGTCCAAGTGATTCACAAGACAATATCATAACAGAAACCCTTTCGTTACTCTCAAGGTTTGAGGGCAAACCTCCACTTTGGAAGACACTGTACATTCACACTTAGATCATAGGACTCAGATAATTCAAATAGGAGCTAAAAACACCTCCATCCTGAAATCTAGTTTCTATGTAGCTGGAGCCATGGATTCTTCCATGTATACACTTTGGTTGCTAATTTAGTTCCTGTAATCTCTATAGGGGCCCAGTTAGTTGATACTGTTGTCCTGTCTATGGAGTTGCAAACTCCTTCATCTCCTTCAGTCATTCCCCTAACTCTTCCATTGGGTTTCCCTTGGTCAGTCTGGTGGTTGGCTGTGAGTATCTGCATATGAATTAGTCAGGTGCTGGCAAAGCCTCTTAGGGGATCCCCATGCCAGGCTCCTGTCAGCAAGTGCTTCTTGGCATCAGCTATAATGTCAGGGTTGGTGACTGTATATGGGATGGATCCCTAGGTAGCGCAGTCTCTGGATGGCCTTTTCTTCAGTTTCTGTTCCATTTTTAGTCCCTGCATTTACTTTAGGCAGGAACAATCCTGGGTTAAAAATTTTGAACTGGGTGGGAGGCCCCATCCCTTAACTTGGGGCCGTGACTATCTACTAGGAGTGGTCCCTACAGGTTCTATCTCCCTTTAGTTGGGTATTTTGGCTAATGTAAATCCCGTTGGGTCCTGGGAACCTCTTGCTTCCTTGGCATCTAGGACTTTCTAGTAACTATCTCCAGTGCCCCTCTCCCCACATATTTCCATTCAATTTTCTGACCCTCTATACTTCCCTCCTGTCTTTTCCCATACTTGATCCTGTCCTCCCATCCCCCTTCTCTCTCCCTCTGAAGTCTGTCCCTTCCTCTATCTCCCATGATTATTTCTTTCCTCCTTCTATGTAGGATTGAAACCTCTATATTTTTGTCTTCTTTCTTCCTTAGCTTAATATGGTCTGTGAGTTGTATCATGGATTTTCTGAGCTTATCATCCTGAGTGAGGTAACACAGACACAAAAGAACATACATGGCATGTACTCATTGAGAAGTGGATATTTGTCCCAAAGCTCAGAGATAATGTACTTTTATTAAAATGTCATATTGCTAGATAATATTGCATATTTTAGAGAGACATGAGACATTGAGACCAACGGTACTAGAGCAAAAAAAAAAAATCAATTACTCAATAAAGGATATGCTTCAATCACTTCCATTTTGAAGAGTGCATGTATTCCTTTTAAAATACCTATTGTCTTTATTTGTCAGACTTTCCCAAATAGTTTTTCTAGATTGAATAGGCACAGTTAAATACAGTAGAATATAGAAAAACCAATGATATTATGGACATAGAGAAATGATGAATGTCTACTATAGCTAGTGCACAATTTCATGTAAATGTGAGAAAGATGGATAGTTAAGTTTAGAACCTGTGCATGTATATATGTAGGTAGCTTGTATAAATGTTAATATGAATACCATGTTTCATAGGCATAAAAATGAACATAGATTTTGTAAATGAGAGAACTATGGGAGATAAAAAATTTGGCAATGATCACAGATATGGACAAAGTTCTTATTAGAAGATAAATTTCAAGAGGAAAGTATGATATCTACTTACATTGAATTAGCTAAGTAGTTACTGAAATAGAAGGTTGCCTTTCATCATGTTTTGCACAGTAAAAATATCAGACAGTGACTATATGTATTACTGTGATTGCATTTAGTTAGGAAGCTTTCTCAGAGGCTTTTCTGGCATAATAATTTTAAACAAATGATTCCTATCACTTCCAGGCTGACTCAGCAATCTTGGCTACAATAGAGGCATTATAGGAATGATCACATCTCTCAGAATAATACTTGAATTACAGCTGCACCCAATTACTCAATAAAGGATATGTATCCTTGGCACATCCCAGGACTATTATCTTTAATGAACTTCACACAATTGATACATTTATTTGGTAACTCATCGAGATTGCAAGATTATTTTATAAAAGTCTGTCAGGTATTTTCCTATTTCTGTAATCACTCTATCCTCACTGTTCAATGCAGAATATAAAATATACTAAACAAGAAATAAATATTTCCTTTCAAGTTATATATCTGAAGTGGCAGAAATGGTAATAAATTATCTAAGTAATATATGGGAAAGCAATATAAACCTCTGTATTAACATCAACAAAATGTTCTAAAAGCCTTGTCTTGAAATGTTCTGAAACATCATGTAGTTTAAATAGGCAACAGTCTAATGTTAGCTAGTAATTTCCCACTCTGATGCAAAACCAGGGTGACAGGGACATGTGCCACTCATGTGCCCCTTGTGACTTTTCTAGGCCTCCCACATGTGATATGTAAAATCAAATAAAGTCTACATTAAGTACCAACTGGAAAACAGATGGTTTATAGACTCTCCTCAGGTATCAAGCAGTTTAATTTAATTATTTTATAAAGCAATATATTTTACATTATAATTTTTTAGCTTTTGTGGTTATAATAAAGGAAAAGTTCATAACCTTAATGGTTAATTAAAATGTTCATTGAAACCAAGTTATTATGCTAAGATAAGGAAAATGGTCTTAGCAAAGAATTCCCATAGTGCAATATAAAAACTTTTTGTTAATGGGACCTCATAAAGTTGCAAAGCTTCTGTAAGACAAAAGATATTGTCAACAGGACAAAAGGGCCACCAACGGACTGGGAAAGGATCTTCACCAATCCTAAATCAGATAGGGGACTGATATCCAATATATATAAAGAACTCAAGAAGGTGGACACCAGAAAATCAAATATCCCCATTAAAAAGTGGGGCACAGAGNGCCATCAGTGGGAAGAGAGGCCCCTTGGTTATGCAGACTTTATTTGCCCCAATACAGGGGAACACCGGGGCCAGGGGGTGGGAGCGGGTGGGTAGGGTAGCAGGGCCGGGAGGGGGGAGGATATAGGGAACTTTCTGGATAACACTTGAAATGTAAATGAAGAAAATATCTAATAAAAGTTGAAAAAAAAAAAAAAACTTTTTGTTAGCTCTTAAATGTTTAATAATGTATTTCATCTAACATTAAAATAAAAGAAATAACTTTATCCTATTATATTTCATCTTCCCAAAATAATATTTTTGTATTTTCTATATAAAACAAAAGATTAGCATTTTCTATGTATATATTGTCTTAATGAGATGGGATAAAATGATAATCACACTCTCAGTAGGCAAACAGTCCTCCAAAATCATCATATGCCGATCTGCCCAGTCTGGCACTTCGTGAATCACTGTAAAGTGGTAAAGTTGGAGCTCTGACACTTGAACTAGAATTCTAGCTTCTTAGTATATTGTACACCATCTTACTTCGTGATAATCAAACACTTGATTAATCTATACCTCAAGACTGCCCAATATTTTAAAATATTGTACCTGTATTATATCCTGAGGCTTGATGAAGGTTTTATTGTAAAAGTATAATTGAAACATTGATTATACATTCACTTATCAACAGTAAGGCACTATGTCATGGTTTCTTATACAGCACTGATCCACAGGCACAGACAAGTGAAAAGAGAGAAAAACATTCCTCCAGACATTGAAATCTCTTCAGGTGACACAGAAGAATGAGCTCCACCCCAGGTAGATGGTATGTGCTAGTCTTTAAACTGGCTACCTCCAGATTAAGCAAAACTATTGAGTTAAATTCTTCTCTTGAACTGCCAATACACACACGTTCATACTTTCATTAAGGAGTGGCATTTTAGGGAAGGAACAGGCAAACAGGGAGTCTCAGTGACTGTCAACCATACTAAATTATGGTGTAAACTCTCTAATACATATTTTGATCCTAACAATATAACTGCATTCATGCAAGGATCTTTCAAGAATTTATCTTGTTTTAAAAATACAGTATTCTCCTACCAGCTCTCCCAGGCTAGCTGTACAGAGGCCTGAGGTTAGAATTGAAGGACACAATAGATTTGCCACTATGTACAGAACCAGATAGCCGAGAACATGGATTTGATAGACTCATTTTAAATTAAATGAGTCCATCAAATAAAATAAACTCAAGTTTTCATGTAACATTTACATCTAATCATATGCTTAAGGCCAGAGGTATCAAAAGATATATAAAAAGTTACCAAAAATTAGTTTTTCAAGTCTAGGCTCTTTATTCTTATCCTTATAGGTGACAAGAGTAATGTTGAAATATCAATTATAGAGAAGACCAAATCGGCTTCCTGTGTGTGAACCCTCCTCACTCTCTAGGCTCCACCATACTAAATAGTTATTCCCCACGCTCATTGTCGCTATATTATTGGCTCCAACTTTATCAGATAATCTCTGCTTAAACATAGGCCACACCTTCCAGAAGACGAGATAGGTTGCCCACCCATGGACCTCCTCTATTATTTCTGTATGCTCCCTCCTATAATATCCCGAATCCCCTTCTACTCTTCATAGCCATATGTTAGCCTCCAAATCAGAGAGAGACTACCTGTTGGACCAGAGGCCACACCCACCACCAGAACTTCCAAGAAGCTACCCACTTGCATATCTCCTCCACTGACTTAGTGATTCCTAAAACACCCCTCCTCCTCCCTGCATACTAGCCTCCAACTCAGAATAAGACATACTCCTAAGTTAGAGGTGACAGATCAACAGAAATCCAGGTAAGTTGCCTGTAGATCTTTCAACTCTCTTGGTGCCTCCCTATATTATGACCAATCCCCATTCCCTATTTTATCACTATCTCTTAGCCCCCTGTTGCAACCTGCAGGGATAATCAGCAGGGACCCAGAGCAGTAGAGAGAGAGGGGGCGGGGATCTACATGAGACAGGAAGAATGAAAGCAAGTCATTCATACTGATCAAGCTCTGAAAACTTTATTCAGGAGTGGCAATATAACATAAGCAAGAGGAGGCTCCAAGGGAGTGGGGAAGAGCCCAGGGGCTCTCTGAAGGTCAGGTGGTAATCTTCAGCTCCTGGAACCAACGGTCAGAGTGTCCTCTTTTCCCACAAACATTCTTACCATGTATGACCATGTATGTTCTCTCGGGATTGTTTATGTATGCTAGAAAATATCCACAAGACCATGGCTGAGGCCATGGATCCTGGCAGCCCTCAAATTGAAAATATAGATTCTGCTCAACACTGGCCACCAAAAGTCTAGCTCCTAACTCAGAAAGAGATCTACCGCTCAACTACAGGCCAGAACACCAGAAAGAAAACAGAGGCAAAGGAACAAGACACTCATCCAACAAAAACAATGCCAGAAATTGGCAAGTAGACCTATAATCACACAAAATGCAAATGCTATACACCAGCATAAGAACAATAAAAAAAAAAAAAAAAAAAAAGCTAGGGCAATATGTCACCACCAGAGAAACCCAGCTATCCTATTAGAGTAAGCCCTGAATATTCCAATATAGCTTAAGCACAAGAAAAAAGACCTGAAAAACAACAGTATAAAAGTGATAGACATTCTTTAAGAAGTGAATAAATCCCTCAATTAATTTAAACATAAAAATGGAAGAAATATATATGTACTTTCAAGGAAGCCAAGAAAACTTATAAAAAGAAAATGTTGAAATAAATAAATAAAACTTTTCAAGACCTGAAAATGGAAATAGAACCAATAAAGTAAACAAAAATTGGGTATATCTTAAAATGGAAAACCTACGTAAATGAAAAGGAACTTCACTAACAGAATGCAAGAGAAGAAAGAGAGAGTAGGAGGCATTGAAGATATACCACAAGAAATAGTATATTGGACAAAGAATATGTGAAATCTAAATAATTGCTGACACTAAACATTGGTTAACTATGAAAAAATGAACCTAAGAAAAAATGGAATAAAAGTAGAAGGCCCAGAAAATATTCTCAACAAAATTATAGAAGTAAATTTTGATAAAATAAAGAAGGACATGCCTATAAAGGTAAAAGAACCATACAGACAATCAGTTGGATGAGAAAATGAAGTCCCCTTACCACACAATAATAAAACAGTAAATCTACAGTACAAAAAATAATGTTAAAAGCTATGAGGGAAAAAGACTAAGCAACATGCACAGAGACACCTAAAAAACTTATACCTGACTTCTTGGTGGAAACTCTAAAAGCCAAAAGGGCCTGCAAAGGTGTCTTATAGATTCCTAGGGACCACAGATGTCAGCCCAGACTATGATACTCAGTAAAACTTTCAAATGACCATAGACCAAAACCAAGATATTCATGATAAAGTCAAACTTACACAGTACCTATTTACATATCTAGCCCTATAGAAGATACTAGAAAGAAAAATCCAATTCAAGGTTAGCTACATCTAAGAAAACAGGAAGTAAATAATCTCATACCAATGTGCACCCACACATATGCATACATACACTACCACAATAATCACCACCACCAACACTACTAATTCTATCACCATGATCAATAACAACAATAACAAGAAAATAACATAATTAGTCATCATTGGTTATTGATCTTTCTCAATGTCACAGGACTCAATTCTTCAGTTAGAAGACACAGTGTGGTAGAAAAGATTTGCACCCAGGATCCATCTTTTGGCTTCATATAACAAAACCACCTCAACAACAAAGACAGACCTTAACTCAGAGTAAAGGGTCTGGAAAAGACTCTCCACGTAGAGGGACCTAAGAAGCAAACTGACTTAGCCATTCTAATATCTAACAAAATCAACTTCAAACCAAAACTAATTGAAAGAGATAGGGAAATACACTTCATACTCAAAGAAAATATCCACTAAGATGATATTTGAAATATTAACATCTATTTCCCAAGCTTAAGTTCACCCATATTTGTAAAAGAAACATTAGTAAAGCTTAAATCACACAATGACCCTTACACCTTGATAATGGGAGACATCAATACCCCACTCCCACCAATGAATAGGTCATTCAGACAAAAATTAAACAGAGAAATACCAGAGCTTTGATATTATGAACCAAATGAACCCCTATAGAATGTTTCAGCCAAACAAAAAAGAATTTACCCTCTACTCTGCATTTTGTGAAACATTCTCTAAAACTGATCATATTCTCAGTCACAAAGCAAGTCTCAACAGATACAAGCAGATTGAAATAATATCTTGCATCCTGTGAGACAAACGTATATTAAAATTAGATTTCAACAACAGAAACAACAGGAAGCCTACAAATCATGGGCTGAACAAGTTTCCACTGAAAGAACACTGGTTCAAGGCAAAAATAAAGAATTCTGTGATAATGAGTGCACTGTACAACATACCCAAATTTTTGGGACATGATGAACGTGGTACTAATATGGATCTTTACAACTACGAGTCCTTATATAGAAAACAAATTTACAAAGCTCTTATGCTAACAACTTAACAGCACACCTAAAAGCTCTACAACAAAAATAAGCAAGCACAACCAATAGAAGGAGATGGAAGGACATACTCCATCTGAGAATTCACATTAATAAAATAGAAAGAAACAGAAAAATACAAGAAGTCAATGAAAGAGTTGATTCTTTGTGACAACCAACAACATAAACAAAACTTTACCCATCTTAACTAAAAGAAACGTACAGAGGGACTACTCAAAGGAAGAAACTCAGACATGAAAGGGGGGCATAACAAATGTGGGAATTCAATAAATTATTAGGTCATAATTTATAAACATATAACCAACAAACTTAAAAAATCTAAGTAAAGAAAAATCATTATCCATATATAGCACATAAATTTAAATCAAGATAAGATAAACAACTTAAATAGAACTATAGATGCTAAGAAAATATAGGCAGACAGTAAATCTCCCTCTTCAACAAAAACAAAACAAAAAACTGAAAACCAAAACAAACAAAATGAAGCAGCAACAACAAAAACAACAATAGCAACAACATAGCCTGGGTACATACAGTTTTAACACAGATTTTTGCAAGATTTTCCAAGAACAGTTAATACCAATCAGTACTCCTCAAATTATTGCACAGAATGAAAACAAAAGTAATACTGCTTAATTCATATTATGAGGCCGCAGTCACCCTAACACCGAAACCACACAAAGACTCAACATAGAAAGAGAATAATAAATCAATTTCACTTATAAACATATATCCAAGTATATTCAACATAATACTCATAAACCAAATCCAAGAACACATCAAAGAGATCTTGTGAACTGTGTATTGATGATTGTTTATTTTCCACAAGATCTAGGTACAGTTCAGACATGGACATACTCATGAATATTGAAGAATCTCCTGTGTATCAGTGTAGCCTATATCAGTCACCTCTGATTAGTTAATAAAATGCTGAAGAGCCAGTGACTAGGCAGAGGTTATAGAAAAGCTGGACTTCCAATCCCAGCAAAGAGGAGAGGAGGGAGAAGAGACAGGGAAAAGAAGTTGGCCACAAGGCAAGTGAGGGTCCAGGAGAAGAGTCAGGAGGCAGGTAGAAAAAGAAGAAGGTCACCATGAGTTTGGGGTGAGGAAAAAACTGTCAATGTAAATCTCATCCAATAACCACGATTAAGTAGGCTTCCTTCTAGAGATGCAGTGATAGTTTGACATTTAAAAGAGCAAACAAAGTAGAAGAAACACAAACTAAAATTAAAAAGTCACATGCTCATCTCATAAGATGTTGAAAATGCCTTTGACAAAATCCTAAACCCCTTTATTAATAAAATTATTGGAGATATTAGGGATACAAGAGATATACCCAAACATAATAAAGGCAATTTACAGCAAGCCTATAGCTAACATCAAATTAAATGGAGAGAAACTGAATATAATTCCACTAAAACCAATGACAAGTATGTCCACTCTCTCTATATGTATTCATTCAATATAGTAGTTGTAGTCTAAGGTAGAGCAACAGCAAAAATAAAGGTGATGAGGCAGGATTCAAATTGGAAATAAAGAAGTCAAAATATCCTTATTTGCAGATGACATAATAGTACACAAAAGTGACCCCCCAAATCCTGCCAGTACATTCTATAGATGATAAATGCATTCAGTGCAGTGGTTGAATACAAGATTAACCAAAAATGAACAAAAAAAAACCCAAAATAAAACAAAATAAACAAAACAGTAGCCCTACAGTATACAAATGCCAAATGGACTAAGAAGAAAGGTCAAGGAATAATACTCTTTATATTAGCTATGAACAATATAAAATATCTCAGGGTAACCTTAGTAAAACAAATGAAAAAATTGTATGATCAAAACTTCAAGTCTTTGAAGAAATAAATTGAACATGATATGTTTATGGATATGTAGGGTGAACATGTTAAAAATAGCCACCCTAAGCAAATGCAATCTTCATATTCAATGCAATGAATCCTCACCAAAATTCAAACACAATTCTTTCCAAACCTGGAAAGGATAATAGTCAACTTCATATGGAAAAAAGTAAACAAAAAGTGGGATACCTAAAAAATTCATGTACAATAAAAATAATTTCTGGAGGAATCACCATCCATGATTTCAAGGTATACTATAGAGCTATAGAAATACAATATGCATGGTAGCTGCATAAAAGAAGACATGTTGATCAACGAAATTGGATTGAAGAACCAGACAAATATTTGCACATGTATAAACACCTCATTTCTGATTTTAAAAGGCAGAAAAATGCATTTTCAACAAATTGTGCCAGTTTAACTAGATAGCTGCATGTAGAAGGATGCAAATATATCCATGTTTATCACTCTGCACAAAACTCAAGTGCAAGTGGATTAAAGATGTTAACATTCAATCATAAAGCTTGACAGAGCAAATAAGTGTAATAATCCTCCCCATGTCACTATCACTTTCCAGTATAAGCTGGTCATTCCAGAATAACTAGGTTACATCAGAACGTCTGCACTCTGGGGAGTGGTGATTTATCCTGATTAAAGATATCACCTTTTATAAGTAGTACAGCTTTACACAATGTGCCTGGGCTATTAATGTGTGTTGCTTCACTACCTATGCCAAAGGAAAACTACCAAACATAACCTGTACAAGGACTTCTCATATCCAGTATTCCAGAAGGAGCCATTTTAGCAATGGCTTAAAGAAATGGACATTATAGTTTGGAGTAAATTAAAAACTCTAATCTAGTTCTTAGTGAGAATCAATCTTTTGGATGTAATGATAGCCACCTTGAATTCCTATGCAGCCATTAGCTACACTTTTGACTTTAGAAACCACAGAGAGAAAAGTGAGAGTTATTTATTTTAAAATTCAGAGAATTATCTGCAAAATTCATTCATTCATTTCTTTAACTTAGGCAGTGTATGTTTATGCTAGGGAACATATTAATATTTCTGGTCAACTTGGATCTTTAGTGCCTCCTGGTTTACAAAGTGTATCTTAGAAAAATAAAGCAGTTTAGTATTGATTGAAGTAAACATTTGTAATTTTCATCATCGACATAGTTCCCCACATAATGAAAACAAGAATAAATTTGATAATTAAAGTATCAAACAGCTTATTACTCAATGCTTCCACACCCAGTTCTGAGAGCAATGTAGAGAATACATTGACTTAATCCTAAAACACCAAAGGTAATATATATTAGACAACAGAGAACATAAACTTTAGATCTTTCTACTATGTAAGTCAATTGGCCCTATCAAATGGTTGGCTTAACATGATGGAAATCTGAAAAAAAAAAAAGTGGTGTAGAAGGGAAATGATAAAGATTAATTACATCCTTAAGACCAGATACAGTCATAAAGGCACAGAAAAATTTGTCATATATCTTAAATGAAGCTTTTCAAGGAATACAGCTGACTACATCTTAAAGAATATGTGTTAATGTGGTTGATTTATTACATCTATTTTACAGAAGAATAATGATTTTTAAAATTTTATTTTGAGAGCTTCAGAACATGGGGGTATCTAAACCTGTTAAGAAAAATTAGTTTGTTGGTAAAAAGATTGTGAACTAGAACTCATAAGAGAAGCAAAATGTATCAAAAAACACCTATAGTGCCTTCCAGAAAAAGAGAGGGAGAGAGAGAGAGAGAGAGAGAGAGAGAGAGAGAGAGAGTCAGAGAGAGAGAGAGTCAGAAGTTGCCTCTGAAAGTGCTGAACCCTTGGTAGCATTAAGTGTAAATATCTGAAAAATAATTGTGTAAATATCCTGAAGGTAATGCACGAGTACACTCAAAAGCTACAGGACACTCTAAGAAAGGCTAAGCGCACATTTTATGATCAGAATATAATAACTGGAAGTAAAAATTGGCAGAAAAGTTACTCATTTCCTACGTATAAAAGATATAATTCTTGCTCAGCAGTGGTGGTGCATGCCTTTAATCCCAGCACTCAGGAGGCAGAGGCAGGCAGATTTCTGAGTAAATCCAAACCCAGACACTCTTGCATATGCCAACAACAAGAGTTTGCAGAAAGGACCCTGATATAGCTGTCTCGTATGAGGCTATGCCAGCCTGGTTTAACAGAGTGAGTTCCAGGATAGCCAGATCTATACAGAGAAATACTGTCTCAAAAAAACAAAACAAAACAAAACAAAACAAAAGATATAATTCTTAATAAAATTATTTAAGGATCCTTCTTGTTATCAAAAGAAAAAGGTTTTTATAGTTTATAAATTTAATCTATGAGTAGAATAATAATGACCTTAAAGAATAGTTGATAACATCGGAAATTGTCTCACTTTATCCAAATCTGAATCTTAGCTCATTTGTAAAATATATCTTATGACAAAATTCAGTAGCATTATAAAACAAGGATAGAAGCATATTTAGGACTTCCATATTTTGTCATAAAAATGTTTTTCTAAAAGCACTAAGCTGAGATATTCAACTCCTTATAATGTTTTCATGGTGTATATGACAATATTGATCACAGCGAGAAAAGCTGCTACCTCAACAGTACCTTAGCATATTCTTGCCATCTAAAACATACAAGTATTCTAAGACAAACACATGTTTTATTTCTCTAAGAAACTGAGCCTGCTTCAAACTTCTTGATTCAAATTTAGACTCTGCTTCAATGTTCTAAAATATTAAATAATCAAATTTTGGCATTAGCCTAATACTTGGTTAGCTTCTAACTGAAATATAACTGAGTAAACAAAGTTACAAATGATGTAAATTTGTAAAAATGATATAATAGTCTGCATAAGCACTTATTCAACAAGTAATTACTAAGAAATTAGGAAAATTAAAGACTCTGAAGTTCAGATAGAAAACAAAGGACAATCTCATGAGCAGCAGTTAAAACAGATAACAAATTATATAGCATTTGTTGCAAACATACAAAACTCAATACAAATCTCTGTAATCTACCCATATGACAACATAACCCCAAAGAGGGTAAGAAAATAAAAGTTATAATATTTAAAGTTGCTAGCACATAAAATAAAGCAGCTTGAATATTATAGATGTCAATGCAATGTAAAAGTAGATAAATATTTAATAAACATGCAAGGAAAAGTATAAATAGTCTATTACCATAATAAGCCTCAAAACACAGACACTGTGGCATATAGCAGCAAAAGTTTGCTGAAGGGACCCTGATATAACTGTCTCGGATGAGGCTATGCCAGTGCCTGGCAAATACAGAAATGGATGCTCACAGTCATCTATAGGATGGAACACAGGGTCCACCATGGAGAAGCTAGAGAAAGTACCCAAAGAGGTGAAGGGGTCTGCAACCCTAAAAGAGGAACAACAATATGAACTAACCAGAACCTCCAGAGCCTGTGTCTCTAGCTTCATATGTAGCAGAAGATGGCCTAGTTGGCCAACATTGGGAAGAGAGGCCCCTTGGTCTTCAAACTTTATATGCCCCAATACAGGGGAAAGAACACCAGGGCCAAGAAGTGGGAGTGGGTGGGTGGGTGAGCAGAAAGGGGGGAGGGTATAGGGAACTTTCAGGATAGCATTTGAAATGTAAATTAAGAAAATATCTAATAAAAAATCAAAAAAGAAAAAGGACACCCCCAAAAAAAACCCCAAAAATCAAATCTGAAATTGAATATTTCATCAGTCTTGGAATTAGCAAGCAAAAAGAATAAACAGAAATCCATTTAGGCAAGACTGTATTTTAAGGAAAATCTAAAAAAAATTAAACTATAAAATAATGTATGCATGAACAGTAACTAATATTGGAAAATAGAAATTCATTTTAAGTAGATGAAAAATAAAAATACTGATAGTAAAATACACTTAAAATGTAAGAATTTTAGCATGGCCTAATTATAAGCCTTCAAACCATCATTTTATTTTCCCTCAATTGTTAGTTCCTTGTCAGCTACTTCAAGAAGAGTACTGTCCACCCCAAACAAACAAAGAAACAAACAAACAAACAAACAAACACACAATCAAAAAATTACTGAAACTTCCTTTTCCTTTTACAGTTGGTTTCAGATAACTGTGTAAGTTCTGATCAGTGAGATTTAATAGATAGATGATATGCTGAAGGGAAAATAAGCTACAAGTGGCACTGTTAATCTCTGGGTTCAATATCAAAGGACTCCGTCTCTGCGAGTACCTACAATGAGCGTACATGCAAGTATATTGTTGCTGCCTAAGTAATGCTGCATAAAATGAATATATGGTATTTGAATGAAAACTTATCTGGGTATGATTTAAAACAAGGAAGCATGTATGTCAATTAAAATGATTCAAATGCCTTGTTCCATGAAATCTGGGTTTCTACAAAAATTTTACCTTCAAATTTGAGGGTTGTCTTTAAAAGTCCCAGTATGTCAGGCCCCCTCACAACTTAATGAAAGTTATATATATAACCACACACATACATTACACAAACATGCACATACACCTCCCCCCCACACACACACACATCAGTATTGCTCATATGTGCACAGGTATCAGGACATTGTCTTGTGCATAGAATATTTACTAGTAGCCATACCCTCAGGAAAGAATTATTTTCCCATCACCTTTCTGTGAATAGCCCTTGAATAAAGGGATAGGTTTGAGACATTATCTACTTTATTGTTGCTATGATCTTTCATTGCTCTATACTGTATAGTTCTTAACTACAAATGCTGTGAAATCATGCTTGTAATATCTATGTCATGTCAAGAAGACAATCTTTCAAAACATTCTTCCCTATCCTCCATCCTGTATATTCTTTCATCAATGTATCATACATTAACATTACGGTCACCAGTGTATCATAAAATCACAGGTTTGACGTGAAAATGAATATAATTTTAAAGTAGCAGTGATGTGAAACACGATACTTTGCTTTTTACAGGAAGGAGATCTTTAGACTTACACCTTGAGCAATATATCATTCTATTTCCCTACACTAGGAAAATAAATCTTGATCATCACATAAATTGTTTCTGTTAAAATTATGTAAAATCTTTATCTTTGAATTCATATACATAGTTCATATATCACCACAGGTAGAAATTCCATTCATGTATAGCTTTCTCATTCTTAAGATATTGAAAATGGATGCAATGAAATGACATGTATGACTTAAATATTTAATACATTTTATCTTACCGGGTCAATAAGCATTTACTGAAAACACTTGGATGTTCTCAGTCAAATGTTAGCTATCGAGGGTAGGAAATGAGTTTGCAATATAATTTCTCTAAAACCAAAGTGAAGGTAACAATGATACTTTTCTAAGCATCAAGTAAATATGATAATTTATACAGAGTTACAATGTATGAGATGGTGCTGATTATAGGGCTTACAGTCTTAGAGAAGATAACAGACATATAAATTGTATATCAGTTCAATAGAATTAGCAGTCAGTGCTCAATAAGGTCTAGCTATTTACCAGTTTGTTGTCCAGGGTGGAAAGATATTAGTGATCATATAAAGAAAACAAGTGTCAGGCTGGAATCATGGCTCAGTGGTTAAGAGCACTGGGTGTTCTTTCAGAGGTCCTGAGTTACAATTCCCAGCAACCTCATAGTGGCTCACAACCATCTGTAATGAGACCTGGTGCCCTGTTCTTGTGTGTCTGAAGACAGTGACAGTGTACTTGTATACATAAAATAAATAAATTTTTAGAAAATTAAAAAAAAAAGAAAGCAAGTGCCATGAATGATATTTTGTTTAGGTTTAAGACATAGGCAAAATTGTAGTGCAGTGAATGGGTGGGGCTTATGATTACAACCAGAGAAACTTCATAAGAAAATTGCTTTGAAATAAGTTTCTGTGAAGTATGAAGGACAAAAAAGAACCTGGATTTGGAAGCTTCATAAGCTAGAATACCAAGAGACAGAGTATAGCCACAGCAAGAACTAAAATTTTGTTCTCGTGTCTTAGATAAATATATATTGTTAGTTTGATCTGTGTTAGTGCACTTGAGCCACTGGGGAGTACATAAATTCAGCCTGGAACTAAAAACTAACAGCCACATGCTCACAAACACGAAAATGAACATGAACAGACAAGGGTAGTCAAATAAGTGAGTCAAGGCTGAGCAAATAGCTGGGACAATGACAAACACATATAGCATATGCAAAATAAAAAATGTACAACATAAGGTATGTGAGTGGTTTTAGTATATGCAAAGGAGAAATGTTGGAAATTTCCCATAAGTCTCTTGTGAACAAACAAATAATTTCAATGATAATGGTAGCAATTAAGTTTTAAGACTATTGTCTGCTGCTATTCATACAACTTGGTTATCTTGATGCTGGACTGTTCTCAGCTGTCTCTAATCAATAGAATATAAAACTAAAAGTGCAGGAATGTCAGTTCTGTGACTATGATGCATAAACCTGTGACACTTGTCCTACTGGAAGATTCTCTTTTGCTGACTTTGATGAAACACATTGCCGTGCAAGGAGGAGGCCCAACAGACAGACAGAAACTAATTTCTTTAGTGGAACATCTCTGAAAAACTAAAGCTGCTAATGCCACACCAGTTGGATGCAGACTGAAGGATGAAACCATATTCTGATATAATCCCTGTTGAAGTCTTGTGAGATGCAGTGAAAAAAATCTCCCAGCCATCTCCTGAGATCCAAAATAACTCAAGTTGAATACTTTTGCTGGTTAGTTTTCCGCAACTTGACCCAAACCTGACATATCTAGGAAGAGAGAATCTCTTGGTTACTGATGAATATGAGACAGCTTAACCCATGCAGTGGTAGGCATTGGTACCCATGTGCTGGTTGTCCTGGACTGAGCAAGCTCTGGAGAGCAAACTGGCAACCAGAGTTTCTCAGTGGTCTCTTTTTCTAGTTACTGCCTCTAGGTTCCTAGCCTTCATTTGTACCATGACTTCTCTTGATGATGGAGAATAAATTACAAGATGAAATAAATCCTTTCCTCCACAAACTGTTTTTAGTCTGTGTTTTGTGAGAGCAATAAAAAAGCAAACGGGGACAAGTACTTTGTCATTCTCAAAATCTAGTTATGTTTTAATTATCTTTTCTGGTTTAGCTGTGGAATGTTCAACATATCCAGTTCTTTGATGCTGGACCATGTATTTAATACATTGGTGGTACAGGAAAATGCATGTTTCAAATTTTCACTACAGAAGAAGTTATAGGTAAAAAGAAGAGTACTTAGTCGGTGCTTGCCTCCCTGATAAACTAAACCTTAGAAGCCTTTCACTGTAATCTAGAGGTGTCTCCTCATTCAAGTAGAGACTGGAAAAATCTGGTAAGTTTCTAATGAACTGAGCTACATTGACATTTAAGAAAATTTCTTCTATTATCTATTTCCTCCTCTTTCTCAGACATAAAAACTAAAGATGCTGATCTTCAGGATGAGAAAAGATGGTTCTCATGGGTCCACATCAACAGTCTGTGCAAAGTAGAGCAGAACGAAATAACTAACATTTTTGAATGCTTATTTATTGCTAAGTCTCTAAGTACTTCATACATATCTGATTGTCTTTATATTATATGAACAATTCATTATTTCCATTTTATGAATGAGAAAATAGAGAAAAACTGACGAATAACTCGCCAAGGTTAGAGTGTAACTTTTAGTGGCACAACCAGGGTACAAGCTATGGTGGTTAATTTTAGAGTCATCGTGTATACACATTGGGAACAAATATTGATTGGCTGATGGTAAACATAGAGATATCCCCACAGGCTGAGGTTTTGCTGGTAAATGTGGCCAAACTCATTCAGTGTACTTGAAAGTTTGATATATAAGCTAAACATTTATAGTTGCTGCAAGCATTATGACAAAGAGAATCTCCATATGTTTTTTTTTTTTTTCGTTTTGAGATTACAGGGTGATAACATTGTGATAACATTCTCTCTGTCTCCTTCCTCCAAATTTATGGCTTCATAATTCATTGATTATTGTTGTTGTTGTTATTGTTGTGTATGTGTGTACAAATGTTCCTAAATATAAACTGCGCAGTCCGTATACTGTTACTTGTATGAATGTTTTCAGGGCTAACCACTTGGTATTGGATAATTAATTGGTATGCTCTTCCCTAGGGAAGAATATATCTTCTGTTCACAGCTTTCCTCAGTGGTTGGTAGTTCTTTGCATAGGATTGAGGCCTCATGGGCTTTTCCCCATCCACTTTGGCAAGTATATTGGTGTTGTCCTTGTTCAGCTCAGCCTTGATCAGTCTTGTTGGTGAGGCTTTAAGGATGGAGCTTCTGACATTACTAGGAGACACAACCTCACAGATTTCATAGTCTTCTGGATTTTACAATTGTTCAGCCTTCCAAGAGACCTTAAACCACTAAGAAACTACAGACAACTGAGGAATGTTGAGAGTAGGTAAAATAGTGGGTGTTCCTCAGGTAAGAGTGCCCCAACAGGTTACTCAATACCAAGTAATCAGCTCTGGAATCATATATACATATAACAATATGCAGACTGAGCAGGTTATATATACATTCACACACACAAAATCTCAAAAATTAAAAGTAGATATGAATGTAAATCTACTAAAATGAACGAAAGACTAAATATAAGACCTCAGATTGAAACTTCTAGAAGTAAATCCTGGGGAAAATCTTTCAAAAATGGGGGATGATTTTACATATATATATATATATATATATATATATATATATATATATATATCAAAAGCATAAACAACAAAAGCCATAATAGACATGCGGGATTATATTAAACTAAGAAACCACTGCATAACAGAGGATACAATTAAAAAGACTGAATATACACAACACTGACTGAAGAAAATATATTTGTGTTTTCACTCACTGTTGTATGGGTTACTATAGCAGTGGGTGTGCATAAGTTAGAGATAGAAGCTCACTCCTAGGCTCATCCACGTGAAGCCAGAAGCTTCACCTTGTGCTGGTCCATTTCAGCGTGTGTCACAGTCCCTGACATATACTAGAATCATTAAATATTTACTGAGTAAAGTAGCATGAGGTATGATTGACACTAGTATATTAAATTTTACTGTTTGCAGTTTATTCAAATATCTGTAAAATACAGCATTGCAAACTGATTCCACATTTATGAAGCTCATACAAGTTAGTAATATGCAGTGCTTACTGTTATTTTCCTTTTGGAGCTATATTCTATTTAATTTCTTTATCTCTCTTATACCACTGATTCCCTAGTGACCTGCTTTTTGAAAAACAAGGATGTCCTTGTTTGTATATGAATAATTTATTCATATTTTGTTCCACCCACCAATTTTACTGACATTGAAATGTGGCATAATCAAGCATATTTTCATTAATATTAAAGCTATGTAAAAGTAGGCCAGAGTCTATTTTGCATTAATAAAATTTCTTATCAGTGCAAAATATTTTCACATTATCAAAATTAGTATGCAGAAATGCAAATGTGGTTCTCACAGGCTTCTAAAACTTGATCTCACAGGAAGGTAGTTATTCCTAAGACTCCTATAAAACTTCTGTTGAATTATAATGATGTGGTAGGTTTGTAAACTTTGAAGGAGTCACTCTATTTCTGTCTCAACATGTGTGAAAATCAATTAACTTATTCTAGAAAATATCAAAAATGTCTATAATTTCTCTTCCTTCGATTCCCTGAATAAATAACCAGCTGAAAGCTTTTTTTTTTTTTTAAAGATATTTGTTCTTTTTTTTTGTCAAATACATGAGAAAAAGGAAGAACAAAATCATGTTAGGTAGCTGTATCAGTGCAGGCTCCCCCTACCTATTGTTGGTATGAACTGAAGGTAGGGGTCTCCATGATCTCCAAAACTTCACCCCACACACTATATCTTCCCAACAGACTATCATGGAGCACTGACTACATAGTTTCTCTTTTCTTCCATAAGGGCCAGTAAGGAGCACTGAATGCACACCTCCACACTGCCTCTAAGAGGTCCAAAAGGGAACACTGGAAACACAGATCCTCACTACCTCTCATAGAATCCGCAATGTCCCCTAGATTCCTGAGGGCCTGGGTACCAGAGGTTTTCCACAGAGATCTCTGGCCAGGCCTGGTGCGAGGGTTCAGGCAAAGGGAAGCGAATTGGGGCAGGGAGACAAAGTCTCTGACATGCCTTTCAGGTTACTCGGTAACTCTGAGCCGCTCTGCACTGAGTCAGGTCCAGCTTGGCCAATGAGAAACCAACTATCCATTGAGGAGTGTGGGGGAACCTCAGGTGGTATTCGAGCAAGAAGATCTCTTCCTAAGTATTACCGCTCTTGAACAAAAGACTCAGACAACGGAGTAGTTCTCGTGCACCTTTAATTCCCTGGATAGGATTTATATACAGTTTTGGGAGTGATTCAGGGTTCAACAGTAGGTACTTCTCCTTGACTTGGACTGAGAGCTTGGGTGAAACCTTATTTGCATGTGGGAAGGCTTGGTGCTGTTCCTACATGACTGATAGCCACACACCTCTCCTGCCGGGGGCTGTGGGGGAGGTAACTTGGACAGGAGCCAGGGGTCTAGGAGACATGATCGAACACCTTCCAACTCATGTAGGTGGAAATCACCATCCATCAGGTCCCCAGGGTTCCAGACTTTTGCTCAACTGGAGACCAGCCTGTCTGTGCACAGATTCCCAGATCCTCAATGTCTCCCAGAGGGACAGAAGGGAACACTTCATGCATGCCTTTCCTAGACTGGGCTTTTGTGAATAGGAGGCAGAAGATAATCTCTGCAAACTTCGGCATTCTTCTTCATGTTTCCACTGATGTTTTTCCTTTATTATTATTATCTTTAATCTTTTTTTTAACAGTCCAGTTGTTATCCCCGTCCTGGTCTGCCCTCTGACTGTTCCTCATCCCATTCTTCCTCTCCTGTCTCCAAGAGGATGTTTCCACCCCCATATGACAATTAAAAATAAAATAATCCAAACCACTCTTGATAATAGTATCTGTGATTGAATTTCACAAAGGATTATAGATAATAATGAATTGTGAGTTTTGATACAGTGCTCAAAGTGCCTGTGAAAGATCATTTTCTCATTGTAAAGAGCACATAAACAGGAACACGTTTGGATGTTTATATTAAGCCTGTAAAATATTATTGTATTTGTGCCAATATCTACAGCTTAGATCCTGTCTCTAATTTGGCATTAAACTATTATAAGCACAGGAAATGTGTGTGCTGTTGGTTCTCATACTCTTACAGCTATACAAGAAAGAGTAGATCAAGAAGGATAGCATTGAAGTAGATTAACAAAATGGAAAGGCAGGTATAATAGAGTTTTAGTTTAAAACTTTTAGAGTTCTAAATTTAGTAAGATACATGATAAATAGACAACAATCTAGGAGGGTACTTTATATTGGCCTCAGATCTTAACATACATAAATGTGCATTGAAACATTCTCACACAAGTGAGCATATACACAAACAAGTGCACACATGTGCACACACACATACAGATACACACATACACACACACAAACCCAATGTGTAATCCCATCACAATTCATATCAATCTTCACCAAAGGCAGCATCATATTGACCACATAAGTATAACTATCACTCAATTCCACATGCTTAAATTTCTTTAGCTTGTCTCTTGTTTTCCTCTTTGTATTTCTTCCAATCTTTGTTACAGCTTCAGGAATGCAATGGGTATAAAGGATTCAGCAGATATCTGCAATTTGTTGGAAGACAGTGGAACAGATACATGCCAGCAACTGTAAATTGTTGTAAATGGTGGGTAAGAAGAGTTAAGTATATACAAAATATATCAACAGTTTTTCAAAGATCATGGAGCATATGACTTAGTTCACAAAGATAACATGGAGTCAGTTAGGAGACTCAAATCCAACTCTTTGTTGTCTGTCTCCAAAGTATTTGGAACAGTGTATGCACTCGTTGGATAGAGAGCTAATATGAGCCAGGAGACCCATATTCCATTAGGATTCCCTGCCACTCCAAGCATCACTCAATTTCAATGGTCTGTCCTACGAATTGGATACAGTACACATTGCCTACAACTCTCTACAGAATCTGAAAGGTCTAAATGAGTTATTAGCTATAGAGTGGTTAATACTCTTGAGGAAATAGAATTGCCTACTTCAAGATGGAAATGCTCCCTCGTAAACACTACAAACTTCAGTGCTTTGCAACATAACAAAAGAAATTTCAGAATCTTTGGATATGTTTTCTTCTCCTCTTCTTTGAAAAACTATGTGACAAAAGGTGCAGAGGGAATTACACAGTTTATTTTCTACTCAACTTAAGTATCAGGATGGCAGCAGGAACCAATGTTTTCACAACAGTGAGGCAGCCAGAACCTCCAGAATAAATACTAAGTCTTAGAGGGGGATTTCACTGATACCAGTCTTGCCAGTATTAATGTGCTTCATCTACAGCAAACCAAAGAATACACAAAAATAATACATGGCTAATGTCTGTTATGGATACCATTAAATTGCTGAACATATCTCATTGTATATTCATGAGAACACATGTCTTTCTCTTAACAATATACGCAGAAGGACAGTTAAGCTGTTCAGTCAATATGGCTAAGAAAATGCCAAAATAAGTCAGCACAATGTGATGCCCTGAAACAAATAGCATCGAGACAATATGTATAAAGTGGGAGATGCAACCATTTTCCTAATGGTGATCGATATATCACAAGGGGAAAAGGAAGGGAAGTCACACCCTGGAGTAAAGTGTAAACTAAGCTGATTGAGTTGATGTGAAAGAGGCAGCATTAAGCAAAGGTTAAGTTATTAGCATGAGGAAATGCGCTGAAATTAGGAGGTACCATATCACAAGACATCACCCTGAGCACATTAGCATTTTATCACAGTGTATTCAGAAATTCATCTCAACCTTTAAAGGCAAAGGATACCTGAAAATGTATTTGTTTTTAAGATTTATTGTACTTTTAAATTCCATGAATATGTTTGTCTGTGTGAACGTATGTCCATGTGAGTGCAGGAACATGTGGAGAGCAGAGTAAAGATTCTACTTGGAGCTAGAGTTATATGCAGTAATGAGCCATATAGTATACTGGCAACCACACTTGGGTCTTCTACAGCCCATAAAATTTGTTCATTTTAAATTAATTTTTATTTTTTGTTTGTTTGTTTGTTTGTTTGGTGAAATAAGATTTTAATTGAATATTTGCCTTGGAGATCAGGGTACAATAAGGAGAGAATGGGTTCTGACAGCAGGTCAGAGATTAACTATTTAAGTTGCTTCAAGTCTTTTGGTTTTAGGAGGTAGGTCATTGCTTGCAAGGTTGAGGATATGAGTTCAGACCCCTATGACAATGGCATGGTAGTGCACATCCGAATCTAGTGTTTTATAAGATTAAAGACAAAGACAGGAACCTCTTGGCTCCTTCGGCTGGCACTCACAGTACCAAACAAAACCAGTAGAAGTTGAGTACCCACAACTAAGGTTCACCCCTGACTTCCCTTCCGTGCTTTCTGCAATCATCTACTCACATCACACACACACACACACACACACACACACACACACACACACACACACCACACCACATAAGGAGAGAGAGAGAGAGAGAGAGAGAGAGAGAGAGAGAGAGAGAACTGGAGAGACACAGGCAGAGACAGAAACAGGGACACAAATCCACTAAATGCATAAAAGTTTTATGAAGAGGGAATAAAATTATTCTGCATGCATGTTTGACTTTTTACTATATTAACCATTCACATTGGAGAACTAATAACATTTTTTTTCCTGTCAGCACAAATTTATCCTGCTGTGCTATTGAAATAATACAATAAAATGTAAACTTCTGAAAATTTTCAAATTAAAGCATAATTCTCTAAGAAGTCTCAGGATTTTAGATCCACATGCAAATATAAAACCCATTTTTATACACTGGCAATGAACAACTAAAATATGAATTTAAAAAGCAATTTGCAACACCAAGTACCATTGGCAGTAGAATTTTTAGGAATTAATTTAGCAAAAGATGTGTAATGCATGTGGACTGAACAATATAAAACATCATTAAAAGAAATTGAAGGTCCATCTAAATGGAGATATTTATTGTTTTTTATTAATTTTATATTGAAGTCAATTTTGCCAAAAGTGAAAATGTCTTCATTGCAGTCAGAATCAAAATCCTAGCTGTCATTATAGAATTGGTTGATCACTTAATGTTAGCATTTGAACAGGAAAGAAAACAGCTTGAAATAAAGTTTTAATGAAGAACAATCAGATTAGTTGTCTTTTAAACACTATAAAAACATGGCAGTTAAAGAGAATGAGACCATCATTAGGGTAGGCATATCAATTCACAGAAAAGGACTCGAAGACTACAAACACATCCATAATTGCTGCACTGCAAATCACTTTTCAATGCAGATGCCAAGGAAAAGCATGAGGGCAAAGGCTATGTTTTCAATAAAAAAAAAATAGAATATAGCCAGGCGTGGTGGCACACGCCTTTAACCCCAGCACTTGAAAGGCAGAGGAAGGTAAATTTCTGAGTTTGAGGCTAGCCTGGTCTACAGAGTGAGTTCCAGGACAGCCAGGGAGAACCCTGTCTCGAAAATACCAATATATACATACACACACACACACACACACACACACACACACACACACACACACACACACATATATATATATATATATATATATATATATATATATATATATTAGCTCTATATGTGTGTGTGTGTGTGTGTGTGTGTGTGTGTGTGTGTTGTCTAATAAAGTGCTGTGGCCCTTATTTTAAATGGTCACACTTATGATATACACATAAGCATACAAACTTTATCATTAATGTAATTACATAAAATGAATGTGCAAATTTTATAAGGAAACCTGAAAGGAAGTCTTCATGAATTTTACAGAACCAACTATAGGATACTGAATTAGAAGACACATGAAAACACATTGGTCCTTCAATTAAAAATAAAATTTGAATGGTACATCATTTGGGTGACCTTTCCTACATGACAACGCTTAACCATATCTTCTGTGAATGTTAAACACAGGACAGCTGAAGCATCACCTGGGATCTTGGCCTATTATCTACCTTCATCTTTCTCACCAGGAGACCAGTGTTCTGCACATGTCAGTGTGAACGCATGGGCTATGGTTCTAGTTCAGGGAACTGTGAATGTAAAAGAATATAAAATCAATTTTTCTTGTATCTCAGTGATGTTCTCTCTTTCAAGTTTAAATGTAATCTTCAGCTTTTCAAGATGAATTATGATGATTAAAAGAAAGATAACGAACCCAAAATACTTGCTTCATTGTTCATCCTGTGCTGCAGATGCAGCCTTCTGACAGGTAATCAAAGCTTCAAGCTTCTCCTATTGTATCTATCTTCTTCCCTCATGGCTTATCACTTTCAATGATTTGCTTTATTTTTATTTAATGGTTCAATGACAAAGATACACTTTAAATTTGCATAAAAAGTAACCAAGTAAACAAGATAACTTCATGAAATTAACCAGAGTTTGCAAAAACAATTCATTATTTCAACTTCCCATACTTAGTAACAATAAAACAATAAAACATACCTACCTTCTGTAGTCAAACTTATAAACTGGCTCTAAAAGTGACTTCACTTTACTACAAATGTTATTCTTCTAATCACAAATGTTGTTAATCACTTCTAGTTAGTACAATGGCCTTTAAAATGGTACAGTGCCTATGTTTTCTGTAATGGCAGCTTACTTAGTTTTAAATTATTGTTAATTCAAGTAATTGTCAATTAACTTGTCCGATTAAAGCAGTCAATATTAAGAAAGTTCAGTGATACACACACTCCAAAATTTCTTTTGTTTTTTTTAATTTTATTAGGTATTTTCTTATTTTACATTTCAAATGCTATCCCAAAAACTCCCTATATCCTTCCCCATGCCCTTCTCCCCTACCCACCCACTCCCACTTCCTGGCCCAGGTATTCCCCTGTATTGAGGCATATAAAGTTTGCAAGACCAAGGGGCCTCTCTTCCCAATGATCTAATTATATTACATTACTGAAACAATTTTGTTTACTATATTCTGTTTAGGGATTTCATGAGAACATTCCCAAATTGTCAAAATGCCTTGTGTTTATGTCTGAAAGACACGGACTAATGCCCAAAAGAGTACAGGACAGGTAAAATCACCAAAGCATCAAGTCACTGTGTGAAAAAAGATTGTCACTGCAATGTTGTGCACTTCCCAGGGAACCCAGCCTCTCCACACATGCGCAAACCCATCTCCACACTGCATTCATTATGTACCCTACCATTTCATGTTCTCAGGCATATTCTTCACATTAGAACTCAAGTATCTGCATCTACCCTTACTCTTATAGTTATATTCTCTTCTCTAAAACACATTTTCTGTTAATCTTACTTTTATGTTGTATGTTTCATTACTTTCCTACCAAGTTCCATCTTCTCTTCTGCCTTCATTATGTCTAAATATCTCACTTCCTCAACTACACTCTAACTTTTCTTATCATTAACACCTGTCTTTCATCTACCATCTTGTCCTCCATCAAGGTACTAGCTCATGGCATAATTTCAACAACTCTTCCCTTGTTATTTAATGTTGTTTTGTGGCACTGATCTTACTTCAAAGAAATGTTTATTTTCATCAACCAAATTAGTGACTTTTCCTATAAATGTTCTTTCTAAATTCCTTCTTCTAATATACACATGCCTTGAACACAACAACTGAAACAAGACTCAGCTCCACAGAACAATCCAATAAAACTCCCAGAAAGCCAGAGAATGAAGTTGAACAAATACACAAGAGTCAGCTACCCCCAGGAGTGCCAGAGTCTAGCAAAGCTAGAAAGATAAACCCCCACTCCCCTTTTACTGACCAGAATGCTATTTATTCTGAAATGCAAACATATAAGCAACAACTGAAAACATTGAAAATAGCAATAGAACACCACAGACATGTGTGGTCCTGTGTGTGTGTGTGTGTGTGTGTGTGTGTGTGTGTGTGTGTGTGTGTGTGCCTGTGTGTACTTGTGATCAATTCAATTGTTGTTCATTGTCTCTTATGGAGCCAAGCTCTTCTGTTTTGTAACAAAGTACCTCAAGTCTTCCTGGACCTTGGGATTTGCTAATTAGGCTAGTCTCACTAGTCAGTGAGCTATTGGGATCCCTCTATTTCTGGTTCCCCAACACTGAGCATATAAACAGTCTCTACCATTCCTAGCTTTTTACCTACATGTTGGGAATCTAATTCCAAGTCTTATAATTTATAAAGCAAAGACTTTATGAACTAAAAAATCCCTCTAGTACTCCCAACTTGACATTAATAAACCACTCTTTCCTATCAACATTTCTTTCCTCAGAGGTGCTAAGAAGACCATATTTAGCTAATATATTTCCTCCTGTTCCACTTCTCCAAACTGTAAAGTGTAGGTGTCACGTGAGAACCCAGCTGGAATTCTGTGGAATTTAAATTCCTGCTGTCCAAGGTCTGCATTTCTTTATTACCATCACCATTTCAAAACAAACACAAGTAAAACTTAAATGATCTCAACTTTAAAATTGAAAAAAAATTGATGTGATAAGTATGATTATCCATTTGAGATATATATTACATTGTACTCCACAGGCATGTACTTGTGTATAAATATAATATTCAAATGATATAAAGTGCCTACTTATCTTATGGATAAATTCTTTCTGGTTGCAGCTTTGGGTTTCTGTTCTCTGAGTGGCTACCTTCCATCCTGGCAATCAAGCTGACAGCTTGTCATGGTTACAGGCATGACTAAGCGGGTGGGGAATCACTAATTTGACTGGGCTGGCAATTTCCATGTCTCTTCTTCCATAGTGCTGGGAGTCTTAGCACAGTCATCAGGGCAAGCAGTTTAAATAGATAAAAAGACCAAACACATTTTCATTCTTTCAAGTCAAGTGATTTCCTGATGAGTCATTCCTCATAGCTACTTAATCTTATCTTTAATCATGAAGTACTTTTATGTTCTTTACCATTACATTAGAATGCCAGAACATTGGCAATAGTTTAAATTTTAAAAGACAAGAAAATATAATTGATTGTAAGTGTTAGTATTAATAAGATTTAAATAAATATTTCTGAACTACTTTGGCGTTCAAAAGGAAGCTTTAAAAAAACTAATGCATGTCATCTATATGTAATCTTCATAGTAACATTTGGAATGTAAATTCCATTTCACAGGTGGCTGACATAACATTACTATTCAATGATAACTTAGTAAATGAAAATCTAGAACTATTTAGAATGAAATAGCTTTTAATTATTTAAATACGTTTGAAAGTTGTTGTCTATAGCAGTAATTTACTGCGATTCCTGACAGTGTCATTCAGAAGTTAGGATCTCTGGGCAGTGGTGGCACACACCTTTAATCCCAGCACTCGGGAGGCAGAGGCAGGCAGATTTCTGAGTTCAAGGCCAGCCTGGTCTACAAAGTGAGTTCCAGGACAGCCAGGGCTACACAGAGAAACCCTGTCTCAAAACAACAACAACAACAACAACAACAACAACAACAACAAAGGCGAAACAGTTCCATTCACCAGATCTTAAAATACCAGGAATTATAGAATTTGTGAAAAGTCACATTATTAAAATAGAAAAAGAAATACTTGTTGTTCCTGGATGCTTTCCTAGTCAGTAAGAAATAAGAGCAGAGCTATTTACTTCTTTTCTGTCAAGATAAGATGAAAAATCACATCAAAAATAATTTTAATATTTTAATTATTACCAGTCTCTTGCTGAAGCCTCCCAGTATATCAGAGGCAGGAAGCCCTGTAGCTCCGATCTAGTTAATCATTAAATAGGACATGAGAAAACTTGTTAGCTTCTCTCAATGGCAAAGCATCACCAGAACATGTAGGTAGCAAACCAGGGAATAATAGCTCAGCAATGCCAAGCTCAAGGTTCTATCCTCTCTGAGTAGCTGGAGGATCTTATAAAAAAAAAAGTAGAGACATGATGAAGGCATCCATAAGTGTGCACCATAAAATACCTATGTGTCAAGGTTGCCAGTAAGATAACTGATGAATGTACTTAATTCAATTAGCAGGTCTCGATGGAGGGTATGGAGTGGAAGAGCCCATGGAAATACTCTCACTATTGACCCCCTCAATCAGAAAAACAAGGATGGCTGCCTGTTTGCTGAATCTACAGTGAGAATTTTATTTCCTTGATCATCTTCATGCTTGAGACATATAACACAATAATAAAATCTTCTTTATTAAAAAATCACATGGGACCATTTACCGTGCAGCCCCGGATCCCATACAACCACATTCATTTCAGTTAAGTAAATCATACTCTGTAGTTTCCCAGTTTGTCCACCTACAACCCACACTTCCTAAAGAAGAGGGCCGCTCTTGTTTTATACACTCATGTAAATACTGTTACATGCCTCGTTCAGTCAAGTAATAGCAGGAAAAGGGGAAGATGGTCATATCCAGTTAAAAAGCTCCCTACTGGGGTCAGTATGTCCCAATAATCTACATCTCAAGTGCTTGAGAAGTATAAATTGCAGTCATGTGTTAGACCTATGATTCACTGGCCCCTCCCTCTCTCACATCTATCAATCTGTGAGGTCAGTGGCAGAAGCCATGAGTCACAGATGAGAAAACTATGGAAATGCTGAGTAACCGGCACAAGTCTAATAACACAGAGCTATGAGTTTCACTGCTTTCATTGTGTCCCATACATTTGGCTATGTTGTGCCTTCATTTTCATTAAATTTGAAAATGGCTTTAATTTCTTTATTTCATCCTTGACCAAGTTATCATTGAGTAGAGTGTTGTTCAGCTTCCATGTGTATGTGGGTTTTCTATTTTTTAGTTGGTGGTGATCTGATAGGATGCATGGCATTATTTCAATCTTCTTGTAACTGCTGAAGCCTGGTTTTTAAACAAATATATAGTAAATTTTGGAGAAGGTACCATGAGGTGCTGAGAAAAAGGTATATTGTATTTCTTTTAGGATGAAATGTCCTATAGATATCTCTTAAACCCACCTGGTTCATAACTGTTCATTTCAATGTGTCTCTGTTTAGTTTCTGTTTCCATGATCAGTCGATTGGGGAGAGTGGGATGTTGAAGTCTCCCCCTTTTATTGTGTGAAGTCCAACCTGTGCTGTATTAGTAAAGTCTTTTTTTTTTTTTTTTGAATGTGGGTGCCCTTGTATTTGGAGCATAGATGTTCAAAATTGAGAGTTCATCTTGGTAGATTTTTCCTTTAACGAGTATGAAATGTTCTTCCTTACCTTCTTTTTTTGTTTGTTTGTTTGTTTGTTTTGTTTTTGTTTTTTGTTTTGATAACTTTTGGTTGAAAGTCAATTTTTTTTTCCATATTAGAATGACTACTAGTTTGTTTCTTTTGACCAGTTGCTTCAAATTGTTTTCCAACCTTTAAGTCTGAGATAGTGTCTGTCTTTGTCACTGAGGTGCATTTCCTGAATGCAGCAAAATTCTGGGTCCTGTTTATGTATCCAGTCTGTTATGTTAGTCTGCGTCTGTTTATTGAGGAATTAAGACCATTGACTTTAAGAGATATTAAGGAAAAGTGATGGCTGCTTCCTCTTATTTTTTCTTGTTAGAGATGGAATGATGTTTGTGTGGCTATGTTCTTTTGGGTTTGTTGAACGAAGACTACTTTCTTGTTTTTTCTAGGGTATAGTTTTCTTCCTTGTGTTGGAGTTTTCCATCTATTATCCTTGTAGAGCTGGATTTGTGGAAAGGTATTATGTAAATTTGTTTTTGTCATGGAATTTATCTAAGGTAACTGAGAGATTTGTTGGGTATAGTAGCCTAGGCTGGCATTTGTTTTCTCTTAGGGTATGTATAACATCTGCCCAGTATCTTCTGGCTTTTATAGTCTCTGGTGAGAACTGTGGTGTAATTCTGATAGGTCTGCCTTTACATGTTTGAATGCCTTTCTTCAGGGGCTTGAAGTTCTTGTTAGACAGATCTTTCACTTGCTTGGTTAGAGTTACACCAAGATATTTTATATTATTTGTGACTACTGTGAAGGTTGTTGTTTCCCTAATTTCATTGCATGCCCATTTATCCTTTGTAATCAGGAAAATTACTGATTTTTTAAAGTTAATTTTATAACCAGCCACATGGCTGAGGTTTTATTTTTCATCTATAGGAGGTTTCTGGAAGAATTTGGGGGGCTGGTTATGTATACTATCCTATTATCTGTAATTAGTGATACCTTGACTTCTTCCTTTCCAATATGTATCTCTTTGATCTCCTCTTGTTATCTTATTACTCTAACTAGAACTTTAAGTACTCTGTTGAATAAAGAGGGAAAAAATGGGCAGCCTTGTCTTGTCCCTGATTGTAGTGGGACTGCTTAAGTTTTGCTCTGTTTAATTTTATATTGGCGGTTGGTTTGATGTATATTGCTTTTATTATGTTTAGGTATTTGCCTTAAATTCTTGATCTTTCTAAGACTTTTAACATGTAGGGGTGTTTATTTTGTCAAAGGCTTTCTCAGAATCTATGAGATTATCATGTGATTTTTTTTCTGTGAGTTTGTTTACATAGTGGATTACATTGATAGATTCCCATATATTAAACCATCCCTGAAAACTTGGGTTTAAGCTTATTTGATCATTGTGAATGATGTTTTTGATGTGTAAAATTCCAGTTTGTGAGAATTTTATTGAATATTTTTGTATCAATATTTATAAGCAAAATTAGTCTGAGGTTCATTTTCTTTACTGAATCTCTGTGTGGTTTAGTTATCAGAGAAACGATGGTTTCTTAGAATGAATTAGGTAGAATTCTTTCCATTTCTATTTTATGGAATAGTTTGCAGAGTAATATTGGTATTAGGAATTCTACTATTCTTGTTTTGTTTTGTGTTGTTTTGTTTTGTTTTTTGAGAAAAGGTTTCTCTGTATAGCTCTGGCTGTTGTGGAACTTACTTTGTAGACCAGGCTGGCCTCGAACTCAGAAATCTGCCTGCCTCAGCCTCCCAAGTGCTGGGATTAAAGGCGTGTGCTACCACGCCCGGCCTAGGACTTGTACTATTCTTATATTGCAGATTCAATGCAATTCCCACCAAAATTACAACTCAGCTCTTCACAGAGATGGAAAGAGCAATTCCAAACTTTATATGGAATAACACACACGCACACACACACACACACACACACACACACACACACACAGTAAAAGTAGCAAAACCAATTATTAACAATAAAAGAACTTCTTTGGGAGTCACCATCCCTGAACTCAAGTTGTACTACAGAGCAATAATGATAAGAACTGCATGATATTGGTACAGAGGCAGATTGGTAGATCAATAAAATAGAATCAAAGACCCAGAAATAAACCTATAACCCTATGGACACATGATCTTTGACAAAGAGGCCAAAAATGTACAGTAGAAAAAGAATGAAATTTCAAATAAGCTGTTAGTTCTCCTTGCAGTCTGCATGTAGGAGAATACAAATTGATCCATATTTATCTCCAAGTGGATCAAGGACCTCAGCATAAAACCAGAAACATTAAATCAAATAGAAGAGGAAATGGGAAATAGCCTCGAACACATTGGCAACTTGGTAAATTTCTTGAACAGATCACCAATGTCTCAGGCTTTAAGATCACCAATTGATAAATGGGGCCACATGAAACTAAAAAGCTTCTGTAAGGCAAAAGACACTGTCAATAGAACAAAATGACAAACTACAGATTGGGAAAAAGTCTTTACTAACCTTATAACCAACAAAGGCATAAAATCCAAAATATGCAAAGGACTCAATAAATTAGAGTCTAGAAAACCAAATAACCCAATAAAAAAAGTGCTACAGTGCTAAACAAAATTGCTAACTGAAGCCAAGAAACAAAGAAATGTTCAAAATCTTTAGTCATCAGGGAAATGCAAATTAAAACAATCCTGAGATTCCACCTTATACCAGTCAGAATGGTTAAGATAAAAATGCAAGTGAGAGCAAATGCTGGTAGGGATATGGAAAAAGAGGAACCTTCCATTGCTGATGGAATTACAAATTGGTACAACCACTCTGGAAACCAGTCTGACAGTTCCTTAGAAATATGGAAATAGTTTTACCTGAAGACCCAGCTATTCTCCCCTGGGCATATACCCCCAAAATGCTATACCATATCACAAGACACATGCTCCACTATGTTCATAGCAGGCTTATTTGTAATAGTCAGAAGCTTGAAAGAACCTGAATGTCCTTCAACCAAAGAATGGATACAGAAAATGTGGTTCATTTAAACAATGGAATACTGCTCAGCTATTAAAAACCAGGGCCTCATAAAATTTGCACACAAATGGATGGAACTAGAACATATGATCCCGAGTGAGGTACCCTAGACTCAAAGGACATACATGCTATGTACTCCCTGGTAAGTGGATATTAGACGAAAAGTTCAGAATACCTATGATTCAACTCACAGATCATGTGAAGCACAAGAAGAACAATATGGAAGGACCAAGTGAGGATGCTTCAATCCTACTTAGAAGGGGGAACAAAATAATCATATGAGGCAGAGGGAAGGCCAGACCTGGGTGTGAGAAGGGAGCGTGAGAGGATAAAAAGAGGGACAAGGATCAGGTATGAGGGAACAACAGAAGATAAGCCCAGGGGGCCAGGAAAATGAATAGAAATATGTTGCAGTATGTGGGTAGACATGGGGAATCTCTAGAAAGTCCCAGACATCAGTGATGTGAGAGGGTCCCAAGATCCAATTGTGAAGAGATTAGTCAAATTACCCAACAGTGGGGAGATAGAACCTGAAGAGCCTAGCATAGCTGTCCTCTGAGAGGCTCTTTCAGTTCCGGACTGAGACAGATGCAGATAGTCACAGCCAACCATTGGACTGAGCCTGGGAACCCCTATGGAAGGGCTGAAGGAGCTAAAGTAGATTGCAGCTTCATAGGAATAGCAATGGTATCAACTAACCAGACATCTCATAGCTCCCTGGGACTAAGCCAAGAACCAAAGAACATGTATGGGCTTGTTTGTGCCCCCCTCCCCACTACATATGTAGCAGGGAATTGCCTTGTGTAGCCTTAGTTGGAGGGGATGCATTTGAATCTGTGGAAGCTTGATGCCCTAGAGAATGGGGATGCTAGAGGGGAAAGGTAAGAGTTGGGGGTGATCACCTCTTAGAGTGAAAGAAGGGGATGGCAGGTTCGTGGAGGTGGGCAGGGAAGAAGTACAACATTTGAAATGTAAAAAAATAAAATAATTAATTTTTAAAAAGTACAAAAATAATGCCATCATATATATGCTCTTTTTAATCTTTCAAATAATTTATTAAAGGAGTTTTGCAACTATAGTGATAACTGATGGACTGTAAACTTTTTTTTTGATTTAGGACATCTACTCTTACCCTTCTTGGTATCTCTGAGATCTGTGTGAGAACCCTGAACCATTGTGGAATTTTGGGATCTTCAACTATGACTTTTATGAGTGAAAGATTTATCATTTTTTATTCTATCATACATTACATATCATCCACATTTTCCCTTCCCTCCACTGCTCCCACTTTCCTCTCCCCTGCCTCTTCTCTCTCATCTCTCCCAGATCCACTCTTCCTATTTTTCATTTCATAAAAGAGCAAGCTTCCTAGAAATACCAAGTAAATAGGATATAAGTTACAGTAAGACTAGGCATAAACCCTCATACCAAGGCTGGAAAACACAATCCAGTATGAGCAAAAGGAGTCCCAATATCAGGCAAAAGAATAAGACACCCCACTCCTACTGTTAGGAGTTCCACAGAGTACACAGCTAAACAACCATGACATATATGCAGAGGACCTTACTCAGATCCACTTTAGTCTGTGGGCTTCTATGAGTCTTGTTAAGTTGATTCTGTGAGCAGTATTTTCATGGAGTCCTCTAGTACTCTGGCTCCTACAATCCTTCTGCCCACTCTTCCACAGGTTTTCCAAGTTCTGCCTAAGGTTTGCCTGTGGATCTCTCCATCTGCTCCCCTACAGTTGCTGGATGAAGTGTCTCTGATAAAAACTGAACTAGGCACCAATCTCTGAGTATAGAGTACAGGTAAGTATCAGTAGGAATGATTTCACTGACTTTTTTTTTTGCCAGTCATGCTTGGTTCTATCCTAGGCTCCTTATGGGCTCCTTCTGTGGCATAGACCTAAATTTGTACCAGTTGCAGGTGAAAGCTTTTAACCATATTTTAGTAACATTATCTATGTCAATTTCTTCACATCAAGAAAGCCATTTGAAGAAACAGAAGTTCAGAGTGCTTATAGATGAAATGATATCCCACAGTGATAGCTATGATATATGTAAATACAGAGGGCACCACTTCTATTCAGGGAACAGAAGGGAGCTTCACCTCTGATATCTTAACACTTTCTTGGCTTAGAGGAGATGGAGTTTTCCCAGACATTTAAAAAAGGGAAAGGACAACTTACATGTGCAACAACAAACACAAACAAACAAACAAACACGTATACAAAGGAATTTTCAAAATGATAGCAGAATTTCTTCTTTTGAATGCACTCACTGATAATTCAAAATCATATATTGGAAACAGTACTAAGGTCGACATCAGGAGAAGTGGGCTATCACATTGACTGCAGATCAAGGTTCTCTGACACCACAGTCAGAGACATAGTAAAATGGGACAATTTAATTAAACTATTTAGGTAATTATTTTTCCTACTTGGGACAGTCATAAGAAAATGAATACAGGTTTAGTTTGCTAAACACTACTTCATTCCCTAGTTTTATTTTACATAATAAATGTTAATTTTTATTAAACCACTAGCTGCTAAAAGTACTTTTAATGTGAAAGAATCAAATATTTGACTACTGGGGCTTAAAAAGGAAAGAGGATAAATGCCTTCTCATATAAGGTGGTTTTATGCATAATTAAAGTTCCAGGCTAGTAGTAAAATTTTACCCTGAGTTTGATTGACAAGATAACAATGACTTGGTGAACTGCAAAGAAATAGATCACTATTATCAAAGTTGCTCATACAAAGAAAAAAAATGTTTAACTACGGGAGAAAAGGTCAATGCCAGGGGGAAGGCAAAGCAAGCTAATGAAAGAAAGCTCCACACATTACAAAATGATAAAGGGTCTTGAGAAGGATGGAAATATACTTCATTCACCTTTATGATTCTATAAAAGTAATATGGAGTGGAGCATTGTTAATTTATGCTTTTAATTGCAAAACTAAGCAATTGATATTTGTTAAAATGAGGCTATGAAAAGTATATCACCATGAGCTTTTCTCAATAGGCCCCATAAGAAGTAAATTAGAAAGTCCACATTTATGCCTCACAGGAAAACAATACATTACTTTTGCACTTTATTGGCATAATAGTTCCTCAGAATAGCATACACCCCAGCACATATTTCACACAGGAAAGCTGATTGAATTTGCCTGTTGTGATCTGCTTTAAGTGCCCACATTTTCAGTTGCAGCTGCAAACTGCCAGACCCATAGCTTTTACCATGCTTGAAACTAATGCAGGCAGGTTGTTCTTTGTTTTGGTCTCTGGAGTGTCAAAGAGAAGTCATTCAAGTCTGGACTCAGCATTGACCATGGATTTCCTCTCATCTAAGGGATTGGAGTCCAGCCTTCTTGCTACTTCCTTATAACAAAGTTTGCCTCAGCATTAGCCTAGGGGACACCAAGCCATGTTCACTGTCACATTGGATGATTTGACACATGCATGTGCTCAGTAGCAGCAGTGACGGAATTTGGGGACTTCTCACTAGTGCTGGCAATGGGTCTGCTTAGTAAGTTGGATGACATTGGTGTTTAAGACTAAAATTCTTGGGCAAATGGATGCATCTGGAGGATATAATCCTTAGTGAGGTAACCCAATCACAAAAGAAGTCATTGGATATGTGCTCACTGATAAATGGATATTAGCCCAGAAACTTAGAATACCCAAGATTCAATTTGCAAAACACAAAAAAATCAAGAAGGAAGACCAGCGCATGGACACTTCATTCCTCCTGTGAATAGGAAACAAAATACCCATGAAAGGAGTTACAGAGACAAAGTTTAGAGCCAAGACGAAAGGATGGACTATACAGAGACTACCCCACTGGGGGTGGGGGGGGAATCCATCCCATAATCAGTCACTAAATTCAAACACTATTGCATAGGACAGCAAGTCTTCCCTTAAGGGACTCTGATATAGCTGTCTTGTACAGAAGTGGATGCTCACAGTCATCTATATGATGGAACACAGGGCCCACAATGGAGAAGCTAGAGATAGAACCCCAGAAGCTGAACGGGTCTGCAACCCTAGAAGAGGAACAACAATATGAACTAACCAGAACCTCCAGAACTCGTGTCTATAGCTCCATATGTAGCAGAGGATGGCCTAGTCGGCCATCATTGGGAGGAGAGGCCCCTTAGCATTGCAATCTTTATATAACCCAATACAGGGGAATGCCAGGGCCAAGAAGTGGAAGTGGGTGGGCACGGGAGCAGGGTGGGGGGAGGGGGAGGGAACTTTCAGGATAGCATTTGAAATGTAAATTAAGAAATGATCTAATAAAAATTAAAGAAAAAAGAATATCCTAGTCTTTCCACTGGCACCTGATAGGGGAATGGAATGGAAGAGCTCATTAAACACAAAGTTCCACCCAGAGGAATTAAGACAAGTGTACTTAACGGCAAAAGAACATATCCAGAGGCTCAGGTGGTTATCTTACCTGTCCTGAGACATTACACCAGTGAGTTTGTTTATCTTTGAAAGCACAGAATACTTACAAGCTAAAAAATTCTCTCATGACATCTTTTATATTAAAAGCATATTACATATTTCTCATTCTTTAGGCAAAATTCTACCTAAGCTATTTTAATCAAGTTGTTAATTGTAGGTATATGTGTGCCTCTGTATGGGTCTATACATGTGAACATGGATGATCAAAGAGGCCAGAAAAGGGGGGTTAATCTCCCTGATACAGGAGCTGGAGTTGTATGTGGTTTTGAGCCACCCAAACTGGGTACTAGAAATGAAACTTTAGTCCCCCACAGGAGCAGCCACTAGAGGGGCTAACCACACAACTCCAGCCCTAGCAAAGACATTAATCCCATGATACATATATATTAAAATATTGGTTATTAAAACTTTGTACTAATGGAATATTATGGTTTAACAAGTTTACTCATGAGACAATTTTCTTCAGATATACTAACTTGTTTCTGAGAGAGATAATCCAAGAAAATTCAGTCCCAGATCTGTCACCTGAGGTTGGCCTATGTCTTGTGATCCTTATCTGTAATACGACAATGTAAAAAATATCTATCATCTAGTTAGTTTGAAAACCTATTGTTTTTGTTTGTTTGCTTATAGCTTTTTGTTGTTATTGTAAAAAAGAATGCTTTTTTGTTTTTGCCTTGTGCTTTTTAAATGAAGAAAATGTAAGATTATATATGTATTTGAAAATTGCTACCATCACCAGCCATATCCTTCCCAATTAAGTAAAATTTTGGAAAATATGGATGATATGCTGACTAAGATTCTGAGGAATAAATCATTTAACAAACAAGTCCTTTGTTATTCTTACAGGCCTAAGTAAAGGATTTGGGGGAGGGGACATTGTGCTGCAGGAAGAATGGAAGACAGGATCACAGATATGTTCATGTGTATGAAGTCATGTATTTCACTGTGTGTGTACACATCTGTATAAAACACATAGACACTTTAAAACTTTTCCAAGTATCAATATTTTTCATACTTAATATAAAAATTCTGTGGTAATTAAATGCTAATTAGATAGTAAAGTGTATTTTCCTCTTGTTAGCTTTCCATTACATTAACCTTCTCATCGGAGCATGTTTATACACTAAAGCTTTCTAACAATTGAACTTCATGAAAAGATTTTAGAGTGCTTTGCATATATTCCAGGCCTTGCAACAGAGCTATTATTTTGTGTACTGTAGAAAATAATTTAAATGCACAGAAAATAAGTATAAAGGTAGCTTTTATGACTTAAGTGCCTTTCATGGAAGCTTGATTCTAGATAGGAGAACAAGATTGCAAATTACCATTCTCTACAGAATCATACTTTTTGTTTTCTATTTAAATTGTGTGGAACAGATTTTTTAAAAAATCTTTATCTAAAGAATAAAGTTTAAATGTATTAGCACTTCAAGGCCCCCTTTACAAGACCTCTCTTATGTTCTATATATAATGCCTGTCTTTCTGCCTGATTCTGCAGAATATGGTTTTTGCCATACCTGTTCTTTTATTCAGTCTCCCCCATCACATTGTATTGCCTTTCTCTGCAATATTTCTGCTCCTGAGGTTTTCAACCAGAAAGTCCCCTCTGTTTTATTTTTTCCTGTTTATTTTAGCTAAATCTTCTTTAAAGGATTAATACACTCATCGACTTCATAAATCCAACCATCTGAACATCTCTTCCATATCCACTCTCTGGGTAACCATCATTACCCTAGCCACATGTGGATAAGTAATGCCACAGGATAATGTAGGGAAGCCAGGATTTCAATAAGTTACCCTTCAGCATGGATGCTGTACTGGATATCTGTGAAGAGGAGCAAGAATGAGCCTTCAGATGTTGGTATAGTTTTTCAGAAATATAAATATGTAACTAGATTAGTCTTCAGGAAAATGATAATATATCATGGTGAGAAAAACAGGTTGGTCAAGATGCAAAGTGATCACAAACAGGAACAGGTACCTTTCTCATTGTAAAGGAGATGTGACTTGGGGGTTCCAACACATTACTGTGTTTTTCAAGGATAGAGAATATAGTGCCTGGAAAAACAGGCAGTCTAGAGATGTCATTATGGTGTGACAATCTCAGTACTACTGGTGGCAATCTAAAAGCAAAACACAGACCCACTGAGAGTTGCCCTGTAAAGGATAAAGTTCAGGCTAACGCAAAGAGAGTATCTAGGAAAGCTTTCCTGTAGAGATGAAATTTTCTTTTCATTTCATTTTAGATGTAAGTGATTAAAATCTCATTTATATCTTCTAGTACTGCCCACAATTACAGTATCTGTGTGGGTGTGATGTGTGTACTCTGTGGATTCACAGTGGAATGGGAGAAGCACCCTTATCCTGGGAAGGAGTTCCCATAGCCTCACATCCTCCTCCCCTAAAGCTAGCAACACAGATGAACTCAGATGAAATGTTTTACATTTTACTGAGGTGATTTGTATTAGATTAGTGGATTAATATGAGAAGCATGTAGGCAGAGTTAGAATCTTTTCTGCCTTTCTTGGAAGTTCCAATATCTTACATCATGTTCAACACAAAGTGAACAGAAAGAAAGAAAAGAAAAACAAAGGGAGAAAAGGGAAAGATAGAACTTTGAGTAAAGACGACTCACTGTTGTAGCAGCAAAATGCAGAGACTCAAGGTTTGCCAAAGACACTCAAGGTTTGTGAAGAAAATGTGGAAAGGCATTGTCATTAAGCATGCACATTCAAGACAGAATTTAGGTTCTTGTGATTTAAATAAACATTTTTCAGAAGTTTAAAGTCTCTTTATGTAGCTGGTTTGATTTTGTGCCATGTAGTATGTCCAGACAGTAAGGTGAGTTCTGCAAACAGCTTGCTTGAAAAATTCCATGTCATTTCTGATGAATAAATCAAGTATTTAGATTGGTATTTGAAGTATTTTTCTTTACCTTTATGGAGCAATTCCAACTGATACTCCAAGTAACTGAATAAATGACAGCTGGCCTCACAGCAAACATGCCTGGGCAATTTTGAAATCTGCCTTGTGACTANGTGACTACCATACATAAGTGTTATGTACAGCACACTGTCCAGAAAGCCTGTCATGGCCTATGGTTCAAAGTTACTAATTTGCTGGGCAAATAAGGGGCAGGCTTCAAATGTGCTTTCAAAGGGAAATCCGGAAGTGTTTTTCAATATTGACACATGGAATTTGTCCCGCACTTGAGTCTTTCTAGGCTTGCATAATGGATATTCACATTATGTGAAGAAAATAGACCTGGCCATATTAGTCACATACTCTAGGTGACAGATTTGAACCCCTGAATTTAAATAGCTTGCTTCCCATCCATCAGCTGATGGGTGAGAAAGCCAATCTGGTTCACTTGAAACGTATCAGTTGCTTTTCAGTGATACAGAGAACCATCCATTTGCTTCAGTAATGCACCTCCATTAAGTCATGGTTTGATTTCAGGAGATCCAGAACACTCACACATAAGAACGACTTAAACTGTAATACCCCTCTGCGGTATTACAATGGACTCACTAAAAAGGAATATGTGCATAATACTATTACATGCATGTGAGTTTTAACTGTGGGTTTTTTTTTTTTTTCTTTTGCAATTCCATGCCTTATGTTCAAGTCATTCACTTCATTCCAGACTCAAGAACCAGGCAGATGATATACAACCTCTGCATAGATCAAAGTCAGGTTAAAAGCATTTCCTGCCTGTTTGCTGAGTCTCACTAACTTCAGCTGTGTCGGGTTCCATCACCCCTCTACATGTCTTTCACATCCTCACCCCTGAGAGTTGGTGCATGTGTCAGAATTTTCTTTAGGATGTGAAAAGAACGTGAGGATGAAATAAAACCACAAGAACCAATTTCACCGATGTGCAATTTGCTACTAAGTGGTCTTCATTTCTTTGTACACAACTTCCACAAAAGTTCCCTGCACTACCAGAAGCTACATCTATATCCAGAACCACAGTTAAGATCTTACCCTCAGAAATCCAATGCTTCCAGATCACCTAAAAGCACCATCCCCTTGTCTCAATGTCCTGGCTCACAACTCCATAGAAGCACAGTGCTAAATTAGAGGCTATGCTGGTATTCAGAACCCCAGGTAAGATAAGTTCCTGCCTACAGACATCCAACACTTTCTCAGAGCTCCCTAAGTAGCATCCTCACCCCTACTCTCCATACATAGGCCCAGTACTCCAGCAGGACCCCACTGCTCTAGCAGAGGCCACATCAGTTCCCAAACCCAATAATCCCATAGGCAATGCTACATTATGTAAACCTAGAGGATACATAGGTAGCTAAAGTATCAGTGGAGAAACCCTATTTGATCTGAGGACCTGCATGAAAGTAACTTTTAGTCTTTGAAGACAGGATACAGAAAGATTTCCCATGCTAATGAATCAATAGGACTAATATAGTAAAAATGGCAATCGTTCCAAAAGCAATACCCAAATTCAATGCAATCACCATCAAAATTCCAACACAATTGTTTACAGACCTTGAAAACTACTCCTTAAATTTATATGGAAACATGGAAACCCAGGAGAGCTAAAACAATCCTATACAATAAAAGGGTGTCTGGAGGTATCAACTTTGATTTCAAGCTGCACTACAGAGATATGATAATTTTTTTAAAAGAAACATGGCATTGGCATAAAAACAGAAAGGTTGATCAGATGAAATTGATTTGAAGACCCAGACATGAGTTCATACACCTATGAACACCTGATATTGAAGAAGAAGCCAAAATTATACAAAGGGAAAAAAGGAAACACGTACAACAAGCAACGCTGGTCAAAGCTGATATCAGCAGGTAGAAGAGTGCAAAGAGATTGCTATTTAGCACCCTGAACAAAACACACATGCAAGCAGATCACAGACCTCTACATAAAATCAGACACACTAAACCTAACAGAAGAAAAAGTGGAGATCAACCTTGAATGCTGTGGCATGGAATACAAGTCCTTGAACAGAACACTAATACTTCAGGCACTAAGATCAATAATTAACAAACGAGACCACAGAAAACTGAAAAAGCTTCTGTAAGGCAAAGGATACCATCAGGAGGACAAAAACCACAGCCTACAATATGCAGAAGTATTATCACCAAGTCCACATGTGGTGGAGGGCTAATATCCAAAAAATATAAAGAACTCAAAGTCCTAGATGGTAGCAAACCAAATAACCCACCTAAAAGTGAGATACGGATCTAAGAAGACTCCCAATAGAAAAATCTCAAGTGGGTGACAATCACTTAAAGAAATATCACGACCCTTAGCCATTAGGGAACTGCAGTAAAAAGCTACTTTGGGATTTCTTCTTACACCTGTCACAATGGTTAAGATCAATAACAAAAGTGGCAGCACATGGTGGTGAGAATGGGAAGCAAGGGGCATACTCCTCTATTGCTGGTGGGAGTGAAAACTTGTACAACCACTATGGAAATTGACATGGCAGCTCCTCAGTAAACTGGGAATCAATGGACCTCAAGACCCAGGTGTACTTTGAACCCCAAAGTATTTCCCCCTGAAATGTAAAGTCCCTAAATGCTCCCTCAAGCCTGTTTCCCCAATCTCTAAGAATACAGCCACTAAGAAGCTCTTTGTTCTCTAAAGTTAGCAAGAAGCCTTTTGTTCCTCTACCTTAGATGACCCAGCCTGCCTGTCTGTGTTAGAGACCCAGAGATAGCTACAAGGACAGGCAATAGTTCATTCCCTCTCCTTGTTCCTTCACCAAGGACCCCCGCCCCCAGAGAAGAGTTGTAGCCCAACTCTCCTTCCAACTCCTCCCAACTCCTTTTAAAGCCCCCTACTGTTACCCCTCTGAGTGGAACTCCCCAGCTCTTCCCAGCTAAAGGAGTTGTTCCTCAGTTGGCTGATATAAACCCTCCTGCATTTTGCATCAAGCGGTTTCTCTCCAGTCTTTGGAGGCGCCAACTCATCCTAGGACAGGAGTGACCCTGTTTTCGTGGGTCTTACAGTACCATTCATCAGTATATATCTAAAGGATGCTCTATCTTACCCTAAGGACACTTTCACATCAGCTTTATTCATACCAGCCAGACACTGCCAACAACTTAGCTGTCCCTCAGCTAAAATAAAGGATGAAGAAAGTGTGATCAATTTACACAGAAGAGTGTTACTCAGCAATTAAAAATAGATCATGAAATTTGCAGGCAAATGGATGGAACTAGAAAAAAGTTATCCTGAGTAAGGTAACCCAGACCCAGAAATATAAACATATTATGTACACAAAGATAAGTGGATATTAGCTATCACTGGAAGACTATGTGCCTGCATTTCTTCTCATCCTATGGCTAACGAGACCATAAGCACAGCATTCATGATGGCAGGCATGCTTGTGCATACACTTACTACTGACTCTCTATATGACTCATACATTTTGTCTCCACAAAGTGTTAGCCTACTAGCAACACATACATGTGGATGCCCTCCCTGTGTCACTCTTAGAGCATGAGCTAGTTATTTCTTCATATTGGCTTCCCCAATCCATAAAAGTGTTGGGGCCCATTCTTTTTTTTTTTTTTTTTTTTTTTTTTTTTTTTTTTTTTTTTTTTTTTTTTTTTTACTTTTTTATTAGATATTTTCTTCATTTACATTTCAAATGCTATCCCAAAAGTCCCCTAGACCTTCCCCCACCCTTCTCCCCTATCCACCCACTCCCACTTCTTGGCCCTGATATTCCCCTGTACTGGGGCATATAAAGTTTGCAAGACCAAGGGGCCTCTCTTCCCAGTGCTGGCCGACTAAGCCATTTTCTGCTACATATGCAGCTAGAGACACGAGCTCTGGGAGTACTGATTAGTTCATATTGTTGTTCCACCTATAGGGTTGCAGACCCCTTCAGCTCCTTGGATACTTTCTCTAGCTCCTCCATTGGGGGCCCTGTGTTCCATCATATAGATGACTGTGAGCATCCACTTCTGTATTTGCCAGGCACTGTCATAGCCTCACAAGAAACAGCTATATCAGGGTCCTTTCAGCAAAATCTTGCTGGCATATGCAATAGTGTCTGCGTTTGGTGGCTGGTTATGGGATGGAACCCAGGATGGGGCAGTCTCTGGATGGTCCATCTTAGCTCCAAACTTTGTCTCTATAACTCTTTCCATGGGTATTTTGTTCCCTGTTCTAGGGAGGAATGAAGTATACACACATTGGTCTTCCTTCTTCTTGATTTTCTTGTTGCTATGCCATGTTTGGTTGATATCCATTAGAGGTCTGAGCTTTTCTGAAGGAAAAAGAAATAGGAATGAATGCGAGTTGGGGATCAGGGTGAGGACAGAGACTGAGAAGATAGAAGGGAGGAGAAACTAAGGTCAGGATGTAATATATGAGAAGAATAAATACATAAGTTAAAAAGATAAGCCCTCATTTCATGATTCATAGTCATACTTGAAAATGACCTTTCTAGGAAGCTCTCATTCTTTGTTTTCTTAAAGCAGTAAATTCTTCATCACACCAGACTCCCAAGGCCTTGAAGTCCTGATATAGAATTGTGGGGAATCCTGAAGTTGGCCTGCCTTAGCTGCCTTGAGAGTGATGCAACATAGGTTTTTCCGGTTTGAGTGCATGGCTCCTGGAGCACAACGTGCCTTCCAGTTCCTGAGAGATTGACACACACCATCAGGCGGTGAGGCATTCAGGCTACTTTGTGTTTTTCTGTATGTTCACTTGTAAGTCAAGCAAGCATAAAAGCATGACAGAACAATTGGTCTTAGACATTAATCTTGTGTATCCTGCATAGCTTGCAAATGTCACTGTATCTTGGCAACTGTGACTCTATTGATCTGGGCAATTGCCATTATAATCTGCTCCTGTTAAAAAATATAAAAAGTCTGACTGCTATCAATAAAATTGCCATGCTTACGTTTTGTTGAGGACCCTCCAGCTGGCCTGGCTTACTTTCTCCTGGACATATCAGGTAACCTCGGTATGGTAAGCAAGCTCTGGCACTTATAAGTAGTTCTCACACAGGGATTTGAAATAAGGAAATTTAAGGGAAGGAGAAGGGAAAAGGTGGTAATAGCGAGGAACTCCTGGAAATCAGGCACACATAGATATAATAAAAAGATGGGCCATGTAAGGTCAACAGAGTAACATTTGTTTGCACTTGTTCCGTGACATTTATCTCTGGAAGAAGGAGGTAAAGCATCACATCACCAGGTAATGAAATTCATGGACGTCATTAGTGAACTTCAGCTTTATTTCCCTGAAGAGGAATCCCTGGATTCCAGAAGTTGATCCAGATTAGGAAAAGCAATTCGTGGAGAGGTAGATGCCAAGGGACCAGAAACAAATTCCTGGCAAAACATTTCAGCTTTGGAAACAAATAAAACCAGTAGCAGATAAAAATAACATAGTTAAAATTAGAAGTGAAAATTATCAGAAAAAGCAAAACTAACCCTTCGAAAAGAAAATAAAGTTAGACCCTGAAAGTATATTACCTACTGTCCTTGGACAAGCCTTAGGGTTTCTTCCTCTTTAGGCTGAGTTTCCTCCCCCACCTACAGCTCCAATTTCTTCTGCTCCTAAACCTGTCCACCAAGACCAATTCTTCACAGCATGGAAACATTTTTTTCACTGCTTCACTTAATCTCTTACTATGGTTATAAAAAGAGGTTTCTCATCCCACAATAAGACAATTAATTCCATCTAAGTCAGAGTACAGGTCTCTATCTGCATTGTTTCTAAATAACAGGGGAATATACAAGTGGATTTTTCTCTTTTTCCAGTGAATGAAACACTTAATCCTAATGACTAGGTGCAAAATATTAGAAATTATATAGCCATTTTAATTAAGATTCTTAGGGATCTCACACAGGCTTCTGCTCAATATGCTCTTTTTACGTTGCCTCTCTCTGATTCTATTTGTGGGGAAGCTTTTCTTCCTTCTGATTGGAGGATCTTAGCAAAAACTTGTAAATATTTACCGAGGAAGACTAATTATTCAGAAACATGTCAGAACCAAGCAGAAAACAATAAAATAATGTGATCATAGCTTTTGAAATGTTAACAGAAGGAAGCATGTAGTGTGATGTTCAACAACTGATTAGATATCCTCATGAGGCTTATGGACAAATAAATGTTTTAGATGTATAAGCATGGTTGGCATTAAGTTAGAAAGTTCTGGGAAAAAAAAGAGAGATGAACTTTCTACAATTAGGCAGATACCTGGTAAGCCATATCACGATTTGTTTCTTGTCTTTTGCACCTGATGGTTAGTGTGAAGGCAGGCATGATTATTGTAAAGCAGTTAGCATATGAGATGCCAGACTGCCATCCATCTATTTTGAAAGAAAGGATATATTAGCGATTCCATTGGTTTCTATGCTGATACACTCAAGTGCCTTCAATACTCAATAGTTAACTCTAACTACAGCCCTCCAGAGCTAGAAAATGCCTCAACAAGTACTAGCCATCCAACAAGGATAAAGGAACGGATGATGGCAAATACCCCAACTTATGTCAAAAGTTCACTGCTAGTACTTTAAAAAAAACTAAAAGATTGTTTCCACTTGTCTTTATTATACATTATATGGATAATAGTTTACTTTCTGCCAAAAACAATAAAATGCTAAATATGCATCTACAGAAATAAAAATGTATTAATCCTTTAAGTTTGATTTTCTCACTGAAAAATTATTAAGCATTTCAAATAACTTAGCACTGTATTTTGAAATTTTTATGCCCTGAACATTCTCTCTCTCTCTCTCTCTCTCTCTCTCTATATATATATATATATATATATAGAGAGAGAGAGAGAGATAGATATAGATATATAGATATATAGATATATAGATATAGAGATATAGAGATATAGAGATATATAGATATATAGATATATAGATATATAGATATATAGATATATATAGATATAGATATATATAGATATATAGATAGAGAGATATAGAGAGATATAGATATAGATATATATATAGAGAGAGATATAGAGATAGAGATAGAGATAGAGATAGAGATAGAGATAGAGATAGAGATAGAGAGAGAACAGAACAGAACCCATATCAGAGGAATTCCATATAACCTCCAGAACCACTATAGGTGGAACAACAATGTGAACTAATCAGTATTCCCAGAGCTCGTGTCTCTAGCTGCATATGTAGCAGAAGATGGCCTAGTTGGCCAGCATTGGGAAGAGAGGCCCCTTGGTCTAGCAAACTTTATATGTCCCCATACATGGGAATGCCAGGGCCAAGAAGTGGGAGTGAGTGAGTAGGAGAGCAGGGTGGGGGGAGTATAGGGGACTTTTGGGATAGCATTTGAAATGTAAATGAAGAAAATATCTAATAAAAAAAATTAAAAATCTAAAACTGGAAGTCTATCATACAAAATAAAATTGAGACAATGCAAAGGCATGTAGAAGTCCATGTCTGAAGTTGCAGGGAGCTATGGGAAAGACGGAAAAGCTCAGTAATGAATATGACCCTTGTTCTTGGGGGATTCATCATAACCAAGTTCAACAGTTGTGCATACTAAGTTAAAGAAGTTGAATCATTTCCACAAAAGATTAACAATAATCTTGTAACATTGATATAAATCTTAATTTAGTGATTGAGTTGTCATATATTAATAGGCTTGAGTCAATTAATACACACATTAAATAATGCCCTGATTTGATTCACTACTTTCACTTAATAGAAATTCTACAGAACACATACAGAAAGTTCATTAGCATAGCTAATAAAAAGTCATTTTTATGTGCCAATGGTTTTTAAAGAAAAAAAAACACATGAGAAAAATTAAATTCACATTGATCTCTATGCCGAGAAGTAAAATTAAATAAAAAATGGCCTCTGGGTACCCATTCCTCATTATTACAATATGGAGGGATAGTACAATTCCTACATTGGTTTTCTTTTTTATTATTTCTAATCTTGCTGCATAATAGAAATAAAATACGTGATTAAATATTTTCTTCTTGAAACTAGTATGCTCTGTCTTCTGCCTAAATTTCTAAAGCTATATATGTCTTTCAAGTAGAAGGAGCTATTGAGAAGGCAGATTTCTCAGTGATTTCTGATAAATGTAGGCTTGCTGAGAGATTGACTTATTGGACACACATAAATTAATTTTCCTCAAATCTTTAATAATCATCTTATTTTAAAAGTCTTGTCATTTTATAATGTTTAAGTCACTTATAGTGTGCAGTTTGGGTTTGAAATTTTAGAATAATACATTTAATCTATCTCAATCAACATCATTTTCTTACCACTTTAGCTTATGCAATCACAAATCCAAGGACAGCCCCATTAGAAGGCAGAACTGTAGCTTGCCCTAAATCTGGAACTACTCCAAGAGAAAACTTAAGTCCAGTGCAGTTTTAGTTCCAGTTACTGTCAGGGAGCTACCCACTATTTTTCTACAAGGTCTGATACATTGCAGACAGTGAGCTTCAGTATCCAGACTGTCCATAACTCTATTGGTTCATCACTGAGAGAATACAAAGTGTCAAACAATTTTCAAGAGTGCACAGAAGCAGACATGTGATGATAACATCACCATCTTTAGGTACAAGGGTCCTTTTCTGTTGTTTGCAGAATAGAGCTCAATTATAATTATTTTGCAAGGTTTACTACATTCTCTAAATCTCTTGCTCCAGGAATGCAGTGCTGAGTCCATAGTGTGCCATCTTCCACTTGTTCATTAACATTCTTGCATGGAAGGGTTTACTACTTATTCTTATCTCTACCATGCTCATAGTTTCCCCTCCACCTGGGAGACTATTTCTTCATTTTCCAAGACATATACTGTGCTTTCTGTAGTTGCTTCTTCTACACTGGACTTAGCCTAAACATTTTCCTAGTGTTACAATCCATTCTCTTTTGCTACATAGAATTGCAAGTGAAGAGTGATAAATACCTACCATAATATTCAGACAGAGCCCTATTCTTTAAAGGCTAGTATTTCCAGGACAACTGACTTGAACAATGCAGTCTGAGTTTATTTTGATGCTAGCCTCCCGGTTCTATTGTGTTTTCCTAATACTGGTCCATTTAAGAATAATTCTCATACTTGATGATCCTTCATTAAGTCATTCATTAATTAGGTATTTATTAGAATGGTTCCATGTGGCTCAGCCACTGTGGTGTTAGGGAAATTCTCCAGTCTGTTCGGAACTGCATCTATAGTTGAAGTGCATAAGGAATCAACTAGAGTAGGTAACTCAGAAAGTATACTATTCTCATCCTAGGTTATCATCCTGGAGCAGAGATATGAAAGTCAAGTTATAAAACAAATGGGAACCAATTAAATTAAAGAGAAAGAAATGCACATTAACACTAGGAGAAACCATATACATACATCTGAGAGAAAAAGTGAGATAAGGACAATCTAGTCTTTGCTGAAGCTGCAAGGAGTAACAGAGGAAAAAGGGACTTTTCAGAACTGAAGTTTTCATAGATCACTTTCCATTAACTGGCAACAAACAAGTACATACTTGTGGAGAATATAAATCAGTAACCACATACTTAGACTAAGAATATGAGTCATTAAGTATATTTGATTTAATAAAAATGTGGATCGGTGATGATTTACAGTAATTCGTTTATCTCATCTCCTTCAGTATTTTGAGTTGTTTATAGTTCTTTTCTGTTTCACAGTACGTAATAAGGTAACAGTCTAAATAAACATTACTTTTATCTTCATTAATTCATTGATTCATTACACAAATCTTTAACACAGTCATGCTATTCCTTAGCACTTCTTTCACGGTGCTTACTCTCAAGTGGAGAGAAGGAAATACAAACACAAAAACAAGTCAACCGTTAAATCAATTATCCACCACAGAGGCAAAGAGGAGCTAGTGGTCCATAAAACTAAGGCTGAGTCACATAAAATGTCCATCTAGCAAAAATATTGTCAGAACCAAATCAAACACTAAAATTTTCTTCTAACAATGACATTGGTCATATTTTCTTTACAACTTACTAAATAACTTCAAGTCACAGACTAATTTCCTTGAACTGGACTCTTTCTGAGAGATAACTGGAGAATATGTGACATCTGTGAGAGTCAGCGTATGCCTGGTTTGATGCTCTGAGAGTCCAGACCTTCTCATCCTCTTTCCAGAGGTTTAGTCAGTTACTCAACCTCCTAAGAAGAGCATTACATCATTCATAATAAAATGATAAATATGATAATGTCAACAATGCCAAATGCAAACTGGATTGAGGTTTCAAATGAGGTGAATTCCCTCTACTCTAGTTAATTGAGATTGGGATCTTAGGACAGAGCACTGCCCTTTTGAAATGCACTATCTATTTGTATTTCACTTCATTAGGAACACAATAAAGAGGCTTGTTCAAAACAACCATAAGTTTTATGAACTGGCTCCAGTTTCTCGTACTCTCAACTATAATAAAATAGCTATTTATTGCTAGGGTACATGGATTTCAAATGGTAGAAAGTTGATTTTAACCTTATCCTGACAGTAGGTTTCTTTGATATAAAATATTCATGCTAACTTTCACAGGATTATGACTCAATAATCAGGGCAGGCATAGTATTCTGTCTTGTCTCCCAGGACACCTCCCAGGTAGCTTCACTCTAAGAATCTGAGTAGGGATTCCCAGGACCCGTGCATCTGTACTGAGATTCCTATAAGCTCAAGAGAGTATTCTGACATGGTTCAATGATTGAGTCAGAAACCAACTTAATCGCTGATGTTGGTGACACTTAGAAAATAGGCATTAGCACTGCATCTTCTTGCCATTTACGTTATGATACCTTTGCGACTTGTCTGTCTTCACTAGGAGTGCTAGCATCAAGTTCTCTTGAACTTCTACACAATGAAACATGCATAGAGATATATGTTGTATACCATGGCTTCCTTTGAGACAACATAGGACAATTGAATTTTTTCAGTGAGTAGCGTGCAGTAGGAGGACGCCAACCACAACTCTTCTATGTTATCAGCATCAAAGTCAGTAAGATTTTGTGAGAATAAGGACTCTTGGTGCTGTACTTCTGTTTTCCAGAAAAGACTTGGTCTTGCTCTGCTTCCCCTTTTGTGTTCTCACAGAGAAATATGAGTAACTTATAGGTGGATAAGAGCCACTGCCCTTTCTGTTGGTTGGAATCTGGAAGATTTGGTTGCATCTGTCTTCTTTTCCAAGGGAAACTAGGAAACTGAGTCAGTAATTTTGTTATACTGGCCCTAAATCTCTCTTTAAAGTATTGGTCCATGCTCTAGTGTGAGAACCAGAACATGTGAGCTGATTCATTTGACCTTAATGGCACACTCATGCTTCAAATTTGGTTAATTCTTTTGTCCACACTGCCCCACAATCTACTTTGAAGCTGAGGATGAGCTGGAGCTTCTGATCGCCTCCATCCATCTCTCAAGTGCTGGAATCATTGAAACGTACTGCCACGTTCCAATCATGTGAAGCTGCAACTTGACCAAGACAATGAAAACTTACTAGGTAGGACTCTACAAGTGAGCTTCATCTCCAAGCTGACATGAGACTAAATGAATAAAAATGATATACCCATATGCCTACGTCAATGTGTCAATTGTAAATCAAGTAAATAAAATGAGTGCTTTCTTGATTTTTCCAATATTTAGTTGTTTAAGACAAGGTAACTTTAAAATGTGAGAAGAGAAAATAGAATCTCTGCCAGAATTAAGCTTCTCCATTAGTAGGTTTTATGGTTTCTGAGGTTTGTTGAGCTATGTAAATCTGAAATCTATAGGCTGATATAAGCAAGACAATAGCCATAGATACTCCTTTGTGTTTAGAAATAAACATGAAAATAAACTGACAGAAGCTATAAACAATTGACTTTGCAGTTTCAAGTATGATAGTATAGACTCCTCAGCACCAATAGTGTTTTTTCCAAATGTTGAATTACAGATTTGATGTATTTGCGGATTCTGAGGTAAGCAGTGTGAAGACATACTGGCTGCTCTGACCATTTGCCACACACTATAATTTCTGCTACTCATATCCAAGAGGAAATGTCAGATATTTGTGTATATAAATGGAAACTCATTTATGTCCACAGTTAACATATAATGGATTAAAACATTTTCATTTGGCTTACATAGCATTTTTACCTTATCAACCATCATTAAAATGCATTAAATGATTCCATCATGAGAAGCAATTGACCTGCACAGTGCTTCAGCTCTCCACAGCATGTCTAATTTTTGTCTGAAAATGAGAATAGCCAAATATTTAGTCTACAAGTTTCAGGTCTTTTGAGCTTACTAACACACCCACACCAACACCCACCCAACCACACACACACACACACACACACACACACACACACACACAAGCACACCCTCACACACATGTGCATACACATACACACAAAGATGTAAATGCTATTAGGTTCAAGTCAGTCTTACAGATGTATGTGTCCCTAGTGAAACTATCAATGACAAGAAACATGTCTTTGTTTCATCCATTTGATATGAACAAATTCTAGGACTATTGAGTCATAGATACTTTATACTGCTTTTTCACCCATTACTTTCAGTACCTGAATTACATCACAATGAAATCATTGATGTTTTCTTCAAAGACATTGACTGCTAAATATAAATTAAAATTAAAAAAAACTGATGTATAATTTAATCTTATAAAAGATAAATGCTCTCATCAATGACACACAACTTGATGCCCATATGTGACACAGAAAAAATACAAGGTAGCATGCTATTATCTAAATAATTGTATATATGAATTTATATTATAAACATTACAGTTGATTAGACCTTTAAATATAGACAGGATTACACATCACTTTTAGAGGAACTCCTACATCTAATTGTGGATCTGTGTCTTTGTCTCTGCCTGTGTCTGTCTCTCTGTCTCTCTATGTCTTTCTCTGTATTTGTCTCTGTATCTGTGTCTGTGTCTTTTTCTCTTCCTTTCTCTGTCTGTTTCTGTTTTTCTGTCTTGCTTTTTACAAAATTTCATGGTATTTACCAGAACTTGGAATATGGACTACAAGAAGTTGAGGTGTTAAAACAAAAAAGTTCATTCAGTTCATGGAAGAGGGACCTAGGCAATGTTTAAGACTTTGGCATTTGTTTTACAAGCTCAAGTTTTATCCCATGACTTTCACAAAGCAGAAGCACCTATCATTTGTTTTTAATTTTATTTATTCTTCTCTCATATGTTTACATCCTGACTGCAGTTTCTACAATCCCCAGTCTCTCCCCCAACCCACCCCCATTTATCCACTTTTATCTCCCCTCAGAAAAAGGTAGGCCTCTCAGGACATCAACCAAATATGGCATAAAAAGCTACAATCTGACCAGGCATACATTCTTACATCAATGCTGGACAAGGCAAGCCAGGAGGAGAAAAGGAGTCCCAAAGGCAGACAAAGACTCAGAGACAGTCCCTGCTCCCACTGTTAGAATCACACAAGAACACTGAGCTACACAACCCAAATATATATATATATGGAGCACCAACCTAGGTCAGAATCGCCTAGGCTCCCTGTTCCATGATCCCACTTGAGTCCTGGTCATTGACTCCATGTGCCATGTTCTTGTGATATCCTTGAGCCCTTTGGAATTTCCAATTTTTCCTCTGTCTCCTCCACAGGACTCTGTCTAATATTTAGGACTCTGTCTAATATTTGGTGTGGAACCCTGCTGCATCTGTTCCCAGCAGTTTCTTGATGAAGTCTCTCTGATGATGATTATGATATGTTCTGATCCCAGAACATCATGTAGACATGACAAACTGTTGGTCAGAGGTTTTATGGCTGAGGTTTTATGGCTAAGGTTTTATGGCTGAGGTTGGTGTCCCAATCACTCCACTTGCAGGCTTTTCTAGTTAGAGAAAATGGTTGGTTCAGGTTCTGTGTCTCCCATTACTAGGAGTCTTCTGTATGATAATACTTGCAGATTCCATGGAATTTCCATTGGAGTAGGTTGCTTCCTTGCTCCTGAAATTCCTCCCAATTCCAATCATCTCTCCCTGTATTCTCTCCTTCCATCTCTACAAACAGATCCTTCCTGTTCCCATCCCTACTCACTCTCAGTTCAACCACAAAACTCTAATCTACGTCTCCTACCCAGAAAGATTATTGCATCCCCGCTTGCTACTTAGCCTCTCTGGATCTATAAATTGTAGCATAATTATTTTTTTATTTTATAGGTAATATCCATGTATAAGTAAGTACATATGAGTACATACATATAAGACAGATCTATCTTAGCAAGTATAATTAATTGATTTGTGAAACTCAAATTGATTGAAATGTATTCTATGAGTGTAATCTAGAAATTCCAAGAGCCTTTATTATATAACTGGTTTTCATCATGAAGAATCCTGTATGTATGTATGGTATTTGCATGTGTGGTTTTACACCTATAGGTATATACACACTCACGCAAACCCACATGGATGACAAAACAGTACATCAGGTGCCTTCCTCTATCATTTTCCGCCTAATGGTTGGCTTTCTCTCCCTGAATCTGTTTTGGGTAAGCTGAATAGCCAAATAACAACTAGCATCTGTATGTCTACATTCCACAGTAATTGTAGGATTATAGACACCGCGTGGGTAGACATTCCTAGCATTTAAATGTGTGCTGAGGATCCAAAATCAGAACTACAGAAGCATAGAAAACACTCTTCCTTACTCAATGGTATACGCAGGCACAACAACAAAACGTTTGAATATAATATTCTATAGGATATAAATTTTCTTTTGCTTGTTGAATGCCTATTTAAAAATTATATATAATTTGACACTGCAGAATGCACTTTGGTTGTATTTTGAGAAAAGGGAGCCACATGGAGGTCTACTGGAAGAGTGACATTGTTTGATTTTGATTTTCCATGGATATCCAGAATATCATGGACAGATGCTGTTGTGAAACCATGGAGCCTGTCAGGATGAGATGAACGAGTCTAGAACAGAGCAAGAAGATTTAGGAAAGGAGACTTTAATCTTGCTTGCCACCTTCACTAAATCAGGATTCAATTAAATTAAAAGCTGCTGGACACCCTTGTGAGGAATTCTTCTTTTCAGTCAGTGTAAAGACACACTCTGAATGAAGGTGGCTCTTTCTGATGGTAGCTCAGATAAAAGGGCACAAGAGAAAAAAGCGTGTTTTTTTGTTTGTTTGTTTGCTTTTTGTTTTTTGTTTTTTTATCTTCTTGCCTTCAGTCTTTTTGGCAAGCTCATCTACTCTGTTGCTGTCCATTCTTTCACTGATGTTTGAAATGGCATCTTCTGACTAGAATATAGACAAAGGCCAACAGCACTCTGGAAATCTTCCAGGCCTTCAGTACCAGGTTGATACTGATAAAACATCCTGGATCATGAACTAAGCAACTACTATATTCCCCTCCTTTATAGTATGAGACAGCCATTGCTGGATAATACTGTTTAAGCTAATCTACACCATTATAGAATCCTGACCAAAAGATGGAGATGTATTAGGAATACAAAAAAAAAAAAAAAAAAAAAAAAAAAAAAAAAAAAAAAAAAAAAAAAAAAAAAAAAAAA